>CM047429.1:497500-558032 GCA_026168455.1 Theocolax elegans | reverse complement strand
ATAAGAGGTTAACTAGTAATAATATAATAAAATAAATATACGTGATAGTTATGCCGAAAATAAAAACTTCTTTTCAAGATTATAGTATTGTAATGAAACATAGGATAAGAAGTGCGTTAAAAAATGAGAATATTTATTTAGATGGCAATGAAATTATAGAAGGAGAAGGTTTAGATAATGAGGTATATAAAAAAGGCTTGTTTGTGAGGAATTTTCATTAAAAACATACAATGGTTATATTTTGATTTAATGCGTTTATAGTTTGATAATGAATATGACGAAAATATGGAACAAGATCATTTTGAAGATTCTTGTCTTGAAATTAGTTCACCTGTTCAACTTGCAAAAAATCCTGCACATATTCTTCCAAAATATAATTATGGTAAATATATCTAGAATAATATTATTTGATTACATAACTGCACATACATCACTAAGTTTTAAACTCGTTCTTCCTGTTTTCTGATAGCTATAAATAGTTTTTATTAATGTTTTTACATTATTTTTAAGAATATATTAAAAAACTAACCTTTATTCGCGAGGTTAATTAAAATTATAATGTTGTGTATATTAGCGATAAGTAATTAAATTAATTAATGTTAGCAATATTATTCAAATAATGAAATGGAGTAATAACTCTCATTATCGTTGTTTAGATTTCTAATACAAAAAGACTTATACCAATTTATTAATGAACAAAAATTATAATTAGGCTTTAAAAATATTAATTCTATCATATTATGCGTGTTTTAATTTGCCCGGATATATATCGTCGATTTCTTTCTCTTCGAGCTTAATCTTAAGATTTTTTAATGCAATTACCGGAAACAATGCAAAAAAACTCATTGCAAGTGTCAATGTATCTGCGGAGCAGAAGTATAATTTATTTAATTAATAATATTTTTAATACGCTGTTCATTTTGCTTAAAATATTGAGCTTACTTTATCTTTTTTTATAAAAAAATTATTCTTTACTTAATAAAAAATTAATTTTACGTATATATTTTTCATGCAGATCATTACGAAAGTGATGTTACCGACGGTGAATTAACTGATGAAGATAGCGATACTTGTTCAATAATTTCTAATAACGAATACGATTCACAAGAAAATTTGAATTTTGAAAAAGAATTGTATCCTGGAGCGCCCATGTCTGTAAGCGCATTTCTAATATGCATAGCTGCACTAAAATTACGATATGGACTAAGTAAAGTCTGTGTTTCAGATTTGTTAAAATTTATTTCTAATATTTGTATTCCGCCTCATAACTGTCCAACTACGTACTATCGATTTGAGCAATTTTTTAATAATTATAATATAGATTTAAAGAAACATTTTTATTGTACAAACTGTCAAGCATTATTAAATAATAGTCACGATGACATTAACAATGATGAATCGATGGAATCAGAAGAAATTGAAAATACCGACGAATTTTGTACTTGTAGTAATAATGACAATAACAATTATTTTTTAGAAATTCCGCTCATTCCACAATTAAAGAATTTATATGCACGCAAAGGTTTTTATAACAAATTAAATAATGGATTAAATTTGACACGTGAAGAAAATGAATATAAAGATATTTACGATGGTGAAATTTTCAAAGAATTAAGTCAAGAAAATGAAATTTTATCTTTTGAAAACAATCTTGCTTTTCAATGGTATACCGATGGAGTGCAGATTTTTAAGTCGTCCTTGTACAGTATTTGGGGATTTCTCTTGATTATTTTGACATTACCGTATAAAGAAAGATATAAAATAGAAAATATTTTATTAATTGGTTTGTGGTTTGGAGAGAAGAAGCCAAATCCAAGTATCTTCTTAAAACCACTGAAAGAATCTTTGAAACAAATATATCAGGGTATTGAAGTTTTTGCTAAAGATTTGGAGTATTTTATTTACGTAAAAGGGATAATAATTTGCGGTACATGTGACTTACCTGCGAAAGCTCTCTTTCTTTCTATGAACCAATATAACGGAAATTTTGGCTGTCAAGTGTGCAAACAACAAGGCGTAACTGTAGACAGAACTCGTGTCTATCCGTATGAAGCCATTTTACGTTTAAGAACGAGTAAAGAAACAAAATTACATGCCGCACAAGCTTTTGAAATCGGAAATCCAGTATGTGGAGTAAAGGGCCCAACAATTCTATCAAAGATTTGTTATGATTACATTATTTCTACCTCTATAGATATAATGCACTGTGCCTTTGAAGGTTGTGTCAAACGACTCGGACAATTATGGTTTGACGCAAAATATAGTACTGAAAATTTTTCAATAAGTCATTTAGTAGAAGTAGTCGATTACAGGTTATGTTCGATTAAACCACCTAATACCGTAGCACGTCGACCGAGACCAATTAAAACTCATTTTACTCATTGGAAAGGTTCAGAGCTTAAAAACTATGGTTTATATTTTGCACTACCCGTATTAAAAGATATTTTACCTGATGAATACTTTGAACATTTTAAATACTTTTTATTAGCCATTCATACACTTTGTCAAGAAACTATTACAAGTAGCATGATTGAGCTTGCAGACGCATGTTTGGATGAATTTGTAAAAAGGTTCGAAGAATTATATGGTCTACGATATATGAGTTGCAATATACACACTCTAAGACACCTTCCTGAAATGGTCCGTCGTTTTGGTCCTCTTTGGACGACTTCTTGTTTTCCGCTCGAAGATTACAATGGAAAACTTAAGGCTATGGTTCGGGGAAGCAAATCACCGCATTTACAAATATTTTCGAATTTAATAATGCATATGTCAATCTATTCATATAATAATGATTTGCTTCGGTACGATGAAACAGCATATGCATTTTGTGAAAGTTTGTTGTCACCAACCAAGAAACTTAAACTTACGAAAGTTAAAGAGTTTATATTCATTGTTGGTACTTTTTCGAAAAAAATATGTAAAAATATGCAAAAAATTTTATCAACATATAATTTATTGCACAAAAATGTATTTATTTTTTATAAACTTTATAAAGACAAAATTTTGTTTACTTCAAACAAAATAGACAAAGATAAAAAGACTGAATCGTGTTATGTAAAATATAAGAATGAAAATTTATTCCACGTGGGTTTAATTGAAGGTTTTTTTCATGTTACAGACTGTAATTGTAATTATTTGGGCTATTTATGTTCATGCCCAGGAGATAATTACGCTATTGTAAAACAGATAGCTGTTGAGAATCCATTTTCAATCAATCTACGAAGTACAACATTATCATTCATTCATAAAGTTAGGCATATTTCAAATGAAATAAAACTTATTAATATTACAGATTTACAAAGTCCTTGTTATCACATACATATTGAGATTATTGACCCTCTTCATACCTATGTCGATTATGTAATTGAACCTGTAAATACAATAGAAAGAGAATAATCGCCATTAAAATAATTAATTATACAATTTACATGAAATGTTATTTTATTTGTGTTAAAAGCGTATTATTTTTGTGAACGCGTAGCATAAATTAAAAGTAAAAGTTCATTTTTACTTTACATTATCGTATTGATTATTTACAAAATAAATATTTCTGATACAATAAAATTATCAACATATAATTACATTTGCAACAGTATCAATGTTGTAAATATATTACCACTGCTTTAAACAGAATAAATATTAAAAAAACATTAGCAATATATTTCTAATATCACCCCAAGGGAAATGGCTGCAATGCACTTATAATTGTCGTTATACAATATATTAAATATATTAGCAATAGTAGTTTCCAATATATTGCTAAACTTTGTCTAATAGAATTGATTTTTACGCGGGCACTTACGGTAGTTTTTCCATATTACTTTAATCAATTTTAAAATTATCAGGTACTTACGATATTTTTTTTAAGTTTTTTTTAGAAAAACAGCATGTTATATTACCTTAATTTTGTAATAGATAAATTCAACAATTTCTACGGAATTCATTGATACCAAAAACTCATTTTCGAAAAAAATGTCACTTATGTATGTTTTTCTTTTTCACGGCAGAATTTGTCAAGATAAACCAAGTCTGCTCCTACACTCAATCTACTAATTCTAGTTTTTAATTCTGTACAAGTAATGAAGATGTAACAATGTGCTGATTCTTTTCTTCTATATTTTAAAATAATTAGACTCTCACAGAGATTGATAATAATTTTGTAGCTACTACGTTTATAGATTGCATAAAATTACGGCACACGTAAAGGTAACCCATAGCATTACGGCAAATATGGTCTTTTATATCAACAAAATACTATAGAACTTGTACTCGAATGCGGTTGATAAAGCAGCAACTTTTAGAAAATCAATTTAGGTCAAAATAACGTGGCCTTTTAAATAATTAAGGAGATGTTTAACTAAAAAACTGGAATCATTATTTATTTTTTTATTAAGAACAAATCTACTTTTTTCAAAAAATCTCTCTGTAACACTCTTCTAATTGCTTCGAATAGTACGTGTTAATTTGTACAAAATTTTTTATCGCCAAATTATCGAGAGTATTAGGCAGCCGCAAAGATCAATTTTACACCTAATCATTACCGATGAAAAGTCATAATTAATGAATAATTAATACAAAGTTAATTATTTCGAAAAAATCGCTCTGTAGCGGTATTCTATTTTTCAACATTGTCTGTAAACTTTTTCAGATTTATAATCTTATTAGTTTTTAAAATGTTAGGGTTTTTAGAGGTAGGTCCCTGCAGTTCTTAATCTTCTTAATTCATAATTTATTAAAAAAAAAGTTAGAACATTCACAAATTTTTTAAACAAATTATATTGTTATTAACTTTTATTAAAAATTTTTTAGCTAATTTATTGGCAACATAACTATGTTAATCAATTTATGGCTTTGCGTACTATGATTCTTTACCAAAATGCAATTATCGCGGCATATCTCAGCAACTTTTTCATCGAAAAGGCTGACATTTTAATAGTAACTACTGTACTATTAAATATCATTTTAATCCACTTGAATGGAACAGAATTTAAAAATATTGTAATAATTAATTTGCAAAAATATTGTAAAGAATGAAAAATTGTACCAAACTAATAAATTATTTTTTTAAATAACAATATTAAGTGCTTTTAGTAATTCTGTTCCATTCAAGTGGATTAGAATGCTGTTTGATTGTTACTGTTAAAATTTCAGTCTATTCAATCAAAAAGATTCTGAGATATCCTGCAGGAAGTGCATTATGGTAAAGAATCATAATACGCAGAGCCATAAATTGATTCACATACTTATGTGGCTAATAAGTTAGCTAAAAAATTGTGAATAAAAGTAAATAATAATTCAATTTATTAAATAAATTATTAATAATAAGTTATTTTTCTAGTTTTTAACCCAGACTACTCACCTTAAATCAATAATTAAAAACATTTATCAAGGCATAAATGATGCATTAAAATAAAATAACAATGCCATTAGAGAAAAGCGACAGTGTTGATTTTTGAACGAGTGGTGAAATTCGCATGGAACGAAAATCATCGTTCGAACTTATATCTTACGATATTTTTTCGATAACGTGGTCGCAAGTGTAAATTTAAAAAAAAAGCATTCAATGCGGAATATTGCATTTTTTAATCATGATTATTCACGTAAGGTAAACCGCTGTTGGGTATATTAGGGTGTTGCCCGCATTAACACCGTTTTCTGGTTGTGTACCCGCCTGGTTTACGAGAATGGCACTGTGTAAAGTTAACCATTTTGGAGCAGCGGTCATTTCAAATTACACATAATATATGGAAAAACGTAACATTAAGTATATATTTATTTAGGTAATTTAACGGCTAAAAAAGCGGCAATTTTTGGTCCCAGTACGATTACTCCACTGGTATTTGTAACCGGTTTTCTGAGGTGGGGCTCGTTAACTTTCATGTTAAGTTGGCGGTCCCAATGAGATTTTTTAAAAAATAACATTGTCAAAAATGATGAGTTAAAAAAGTGTATCGACGGCAAAATAATATATAAAGAGCGGCAATTATTGGTGATGAGAAGATTACGATAAGGTAATTTGTTTCGTAACGGCAGCCATTTCAAGTTAGCGGGCCCACTGCGTCAAAACTTTAATACTCTAAAATATCTGTCAAAACGTGATAAAACTTATATATTTTTAGGTAATCTTCAACGGCAAATAAAGCGGCAATTTTTGGTCCCAGTACGATTACTCCACTGGTATTTGTAACCGGTTTACTGAGGTGGGGCTCGTTAACTTTCATGTTAAGTTGGCGGTCCCAATGAGTTTTTTTAAAAAATAACATTGTTAATAATCATGGGTTAAAAAGTGTATCGACGGCAAAATAATACATAAAGAGCGGCAATTATTGGTGATGAGAAGATTACGATAAGGTAATTTGTTTCGTAACGGCAGCCATTTCAAGTTAGCGGGCACACTGCGTTAAAACTTTAATACTCTAAAATATCTGTCAAAACGTGATAAAACTTATATATTTTTAGATAATCTTCAACGGCTAAAAAAGCGGCAATTTTTGATCCTAGTACGATTACTCCACTGGTATTGGTAACCGGTTTTCTGATGTGGGGCCCGCTAACTTTCATATTAAGTTAGCGGGCCCCTCGGTTTTTTTTAAAAATAAAGAAGCGGCAAAAATAATAATTTAACGGCTATTTTGCGGCAATTAATTGGTAGACAAAAGTTGCAAAATTCGCAAGTGGGCCCGCTAACTTAATATACGTATAGGATGTCTTGGTGAAGAAAGCACTTGTTGAAAATACAGTCGCCAGTGGTGCTTGTATCAATCGGCCGGGCCGGGAATCAAACCTGGGACCTCTAGATTACGACTCCGACGCCCTACCGACCGAGCCATTGCAGGCCTCTTTTGAGAACTTTATTAGATAAAAATAATGATGTCTATTTTTTCAATGGTAATGTAGGATAATAAAATTGCCAGAAAGTATTGCTATATTTATTTATTATTACTCATTGCAGTTTCTTAACGGTATCATATTTTCATAAATGTAAAGGAATACATTAGATAGTCAGAATTAACACATATATGAAGCGTTTAACCAACGGTGGCGCAAGTATTATTTTATTATTTAAAAGAATAAAAAAGAAATGTCCAGTTCATTAGTAAAAATTTTTTTATTAAGAAATTAACTACGTACATAATTCCTAAATAGTTTCTGCAATAGAAAGTACTGAAATCAAAATGAAATTGACAAGTATTTTTATAAATATTTATTACTATAAAACTTTACGTTTAATGTTGTAAAACACCTTCAAGAAGGTGTACATTTTGGCAAGTATGGGTTCGGTCCGATCACAATTTTCCAATATTTTTATTTTAACTAAACCTATATTACATAATAACTTATTTATCAATAGAATAATACTAATGAAGTTATTACATTAGAAAGTACTGAAATCAAAATGCAATTGTCAAGTATGGTGTATATTTTAATCACACTTTTAAAATTGTTGTACATAATTCGTAGAAAGTTTCCGCAATAGAAAGTACTGAAATCAAAATGGAATCGGCAAGTATTGCTTTTCAAAAATGAATATATTTTTCGAACTGAATGTACTAATATTTTCTGAAAAATTCCCTCTTACTCATTTATTTTTTTTTTTTTTAGTTACAGCAGAAAATACACAATTTTATAATAATATTCATTTGTGCAAAATTAATTTATGGAAAAGTAATAAAACAGAAATTTTTCTCATTTTTATTCTTTTTAAATGAAATAATACTTGCACCACGCGTTGGTTTGCCTTATTACTTTTAATAAGTTATAATTAGCAATGCATAATATATTATATATGCACATCTATATCAAGTTATTATAAATATTTTAAGGTAAGTTAATAGGTACAACATATCTAAATGATTTTTAGTGACTCTCATAAGCCCTATATATATCATTACTGCAGATAATATTAATTTGTCAAACCGAGTACAAGCACTTCATAATTATTATATAGTAAAAAAAATAAATAGATACGATCCATTCCAAAAAGAAATTCGTTTTATAGTTTAAAACATTAGAAATCTTTATTTTAACATTTTTTTAATCGTTAATCTACTTTCTTAAGTTAGTAAGAGAATATTCAAAATTAACTCGTGATACACCCAACGGTGGTGCAAGTATTATTTCATTTAAAAAGAATAAAAATGAGAAAAATTTCTGTTTTATTACTTTTCCATAAATTAATTTTGCACAAATGAATATTATTATAAAATTGTGTATTTTCTGCTGTAACTAAAAAAAAAAAAAATAAATGAGTAAGAGGGAATTTTTCAGAAAATATTAGTACATTCAGTTCGAAAAATATATTTATTTTTGAAAAGCAATACTTGCCGATTCCATTTTGATTTCAGTACTTTCTATTGCGGAAACTTTCTACGAATTATGTACAACAATTTGAAAAGTGTGATTAAAATATACACCATACTTGACAATTGCATTTTGATTTCAGTACTTTCTAATGTAATAACTTCATTAGTATTATTCTATTGATAAATAAGTTATTATGTAATATAGGTTTAGTTAAAATAAAAATATTGGAAAATTGTGATCGGACCGAACCCATACTTGCCAAAATGTACACCTTCTTGAAGGTGTTTTACAACATTAAACGTAAAGTTTTATAGTAATAAATATTTATAAAAATACTTGTCAATTTCATTTTGATTTCAGTACTTTCTATTGCAGAAACTATTTAGGAATTATGTACGTAGTTAATTTCTTAATAAAAAAATTTTGTTTTTATTGTGGTGCAACAAAATTTGCTTAAAAATTAAAAATGTTTAACTATTATATTTACATAGCAATTTTAAAAGTGTGATTAAAATATACACCATACTTGACAATTGCATTTTGATTTTTTAAACTGTGATTAGAAACCATCCCTGTTGAAAAAAA
Source organism: Theocolax elegans (assembly GCA_026168455.1). Lineage (NCBI taxonomy): Eukaryota > Metazoa > Arthropoda > Insecta > Hymenoptera > Cerocephalidae > Theocolax > Theocolax elegans. The sequence goes on along the minus strand of CM047429.1, from coordinate 549,140 downwards.
TCATATGATATTTTCATCTAAAATTTTCACCTGATAATTTTAGGTAACTTTTGTTTCATTTTTTTAAGTAAATTAGGTAATTTTATCAGGTAAAAATTTTAGGTAAAAAATTTAGGTAAAATTTTTTGCTTTTGATTTTTTGATAGAAATTTTGCTTATATATATGAATTTAAATACGTAAATATATCACTTCAAAATATTATCCAATTAATTTATGTAGTAGTATAAAATAGTGTTCTTAATATTAATATGATTAACAATATATTACATTAATAACCTAAAAAACGTACGTAATAAATTTAAGTAATTTTATCAAGTATTTTGTTGCATGACTATTTATTAGAAAATAATCAGGTGATTTTATTACGTAATAGAATTAAGTAATTTTATCGGATGATTTTATTAGGTAAAATATTTATTTAATATTAAGTTTTTGTTTCAATTGAAGTTTTAAAACTTTTGTAAACTATGCAAATGAAAGAAAAATTAATTTTCTACCAACTTAGGTTTTTAAAAAGTAATGTAAAAAATAAGGTATATAATTGTAGCTAATTACTTTACTTAATAAAAAGCTGATTAAATTATCTAATTATATTACCAAATTTACCTAAAGAAATTAAAGAAATTGCTAAATTATAATAGGTAATATATATAATCCTTGATTATTTTGAACAGGACACGTGGCTAATTTACAAATTTTTAAGCATATTTTTAAATCACGTATTTTAATAATATATGACGTCGAAACTTGAAATTACAATATATAAGTCAAAAGACGAAAAGCTACCCTTAATTTAATAATTTTAGTCATTTCAATAATTAAAAAGTTAAATTTGGTGATGGGAACACCTGATAAAGTTTTGTTAAAAAATTTGTAAATCACTCACTTGTGACAGTGACATAAATATACACATAAGTCAGGTGAATTAAATATATCTTTATTTTAAACAATTATTTTACGTGATTAAGCGAAGATACATTTTGTTTAATAACACCTTCCATTTTGTAAAAATATAATAATTCTTTTGTTAAAGTAATGTAGATAACAATTTTACAAATATAATCTTAATAACATTAAATGTCAAATCTGAAAGTAAAACCCCCTGTTGCTTCATGTAAGTAGTCTGTTCTATTAAATAGTATATATATATATATACTGACGTGTCTACTGGGGATTAGGGTGGAGTCACGGTTAAAACACAAATTAATTAACTTCGTTAAAAAAAAGATGGCAGGTTTATTGCACTTAATGTGCACTTAAGTATTACACGGCAAAGCAGCGGCTTTGCCGTTCAAAAATTGCCAGTCACGTTGGCCGCGGTCGCTCGCGTTCGCGCGATTGCGGGCCGTCCCGCACCTAACTACGCGTCGCGCACACACACTTTAAGGAAGCTGGATTTGGGAGGAAGGAGCACGGCTCACCTGGACGCTCGTCTCCTGGATCCCTCGGACACACACGTAGCCTTTTGAAATAGAGATATTGCGTGGTACTACACGATCGGTGGTCGGTCGCAGTCTGTCGATTATCGGCACGCACGAAGCGAGAGAGTTTTTCCTCGGCGTATTGCGCAGGCGCGCCTACTCTCGCGTCTCGAGTCGTGCGCGCTCGGCTCGGTTCGTACTGGCCGCTCGGGCCGTGATTTCGCTGCCTCGACGGAGATGTCGTCGACGACGTTGACTTCGTGGTGCTGGATGGCGATTGAGTAACTGCGGCTCTGCTGAGAATACGATCTGCGAGTTAAGCTTTTAAATCGTTCCTTTTTACCTCGATTTTAAGCTAAATCGAGCCCCTCGAGTTTCTTTATTGCAGGTGCCGTATATATCGTCGATACGGGATCTTCGGCTCGGAGTGTCCGGACAGCTGGAGAGGGCATTCAAGGCTGGATGGGACCTGGGGATATTACGGGTCATTCCTGGTGCTGGACAAGGCATTAGGATGCTGGATCAACGGAGCAGTGTGTGTGTGTGTGCAATTGTGCGCAGTCAGGAGTCTAATCTCCTTTGCTTCGGGTTCTCCTGCTTACTACGCACTGTAAGCCTATATCGGTTTCACACATTCACATATGTGTGTCTATTAGAACTTGATTGGTATGTATAGCACGCTTACTTCGCATAGTAAGCTTGACAGGTGCTATACTATACCTTGCCTCGCTAGTTTATTTCTAAGTGACATGTAGTATAACTACAATGTCACAATATATATATATATATATATATATATATATATATATATATATATAACTTATAATTATTTGTTTCTAGTTTTAAAATTTTGAAACTGAACATTATAATAGAATAAAAAAAATTGAAATTTCTGATAGGAAATTAAAAATAAGGAAAAATGAACAGTTTTTTAAAAATGGTTAACTTAAAGTCTGTTTGGTGTATTTACGGCAAAGTATATTCCAAAATGCAGCATTTTTATGAAATTTCAAGTCTTAAGATCATGAAATATTACAAAAGTAATAAGAAATATTCAAATTTAATTTACTGGTGTAATTTTGAATACAATGAAAACGCCGTATTTCATCATAGATTTTGTTTAACGAATAATGTAGAAAATTTTATAATTTTAAAACTAGAATATACAGTAAGTGATTACAGACATATTTGCATTGTAATTCTCGAATACTAATAAATGTTCATATTACAATCTTTATATAAATATAATTTATTTGCAGTATTTCAGATTTGATTTTGTATATAAATATCCTTTACAAAGAACTGCGATGCTTATGAAATATCTTTTTCTTCTTAAACTATATATAGTATATATAACTGTATATAATTATCACTGTTTGAAGGAACAACTGAAAAAAAATTTATTTAAGGAACAAGTAAGTTATATCTAGGAATACTGATTGTAAACTATTATTATAAAATTCATATGATAAAGATTATTTACAAAATTATAGTTTTGCCTTTTTCTATTCTAATATTTATTTAACGATAAATAATTAAATTATTTACTTGGTGAAAAGGAAAGACTGTTGGATTCCCTTATACTATAGGTTTTGCTGATAATACACCATTTGGTGAATCAATTATAATACAGGTGTTTTCTGAGGTACGTTCTAGGTCAAGAGGCACATTTTGACAATTTATTAAAGGGATTGTTATATTATTAATGCTAGCGTTTTGGTGTAGTTCAGGAGATCCTGCAATATGTGACACCAAGCTGTCACATGTATCTGTTGAAACTGTAAAGAAAAAATACAATTTAAACTAAATCTTGTACTATTTTTTGTAAAATATTATGATCATGATTATCATGAAGGAAATTAATCAAGGAAATCATTAAAAGCAAAAATTCTATCTAAAAAAACCTTCAAATAAATTTTTTAATTTATGTAATATAGTTTCCTTTCTATTTTGTTGTAATATTTGTTGTTTTTTTAAATTTTTATTTTAACAATTTCAATTATGACTCCAGATAAAACTTAAATTCAATTTTAAACTATGTAATAGTATATGTATATTGTAAATCGATGCTATCTTATAATACATAAGAAAGCTTATTTTAGTTTAAAATCACAATTTTGTAATAATATAAATATTTTTTTGTATTGAAGCTATCATCTTTCAATAACTTCTTCTATTATACAATATAAATTGACATTCAGTTGTATCCGGATAGTACTAAAATTAAATGTTGAAGCTTTTTTTAGTTTAAAATCACATTTTTATAATGAAATAAATATTTTTTGTATTGGAGCTATTATTGGTTCATAATTTATCCTATGATACAATATAAATTAAATGTTAATTGTACATTTTAACAATGTACTATTAAAAGTACATAGTTATATAACATTAATATATTTATAGCAAATTATTAATTGTATATATTATGTACAATATCTTTATATTAATGCAATTTTAATAAAACTATAAAATAGTAATTAAAACAAAGTTTACAAATACAATTTTTATAGATTATAAGTTTGAAATATTTTCAAATAAAAAGTATCAAACCATCACACAGAAATATCAACTCGTCCTTTGATTTAGATGAAGTCATATTAAAACTTAGTTTACATCCCTTTGCTCTGATGAAATTGCGAATAAAACTGTATAGAAATAAAATACATAATATGTATAGGAATGTTTAGTCTTTAAAACAATATTTAAGAGAATATATATCATACATATATGTATACACATTTATACATACAGTGTTGAAGCTTTCAAAAATATAAAAATTTATTATGTATCTCTATAAATTAACAAAAACTCTTTCTAGCAAAATATTTTAGTATAAATTTTTATATTCTAATGCACTTGGTAAAAACAATTATCATCATACTACAGAAACCATAAAATTTATTTGAACTCAAAAGCTATGTTCATGGAAACTAATATACAAAATAAATTAATTATATTGATAGCATGATTTTTTTTAAACTATAGCTTTTACTTTCTATATCATATTTATAAATTAAACTAGCGAATTGTTTTTTGGTATTTACTTGGTTGGTCTCCTTTGTAAGTAAAAAATTATGCCTTTTAATAAACAGTTAATTTAAATTCTAACCAAATAATAATTTGACTGATATTATACTTAATTAACAATAATTGTAAATTAATATATGTATACAATTTAAAGTAATTCAAGTATCAGAATTTTTAGGTTATGTAAATATAAAACATTCTTCTTCTTCAATAGTAATTAAACGATAATAAATGATATAAGGAAATGATTGATGAGTATTTATAATTACTATTATAATTAATATTTTACATACTTAACCTGTTATATGTGGAGAAAATACGCAGCAATTCAGAAATATCACAAGTTTCAGTATTTGCGGTTACCGTGTTACGATGTGCGCGCCAGAACTAAGAACCGTTATGTGTTGTATCACGTACGAGGTACCTGATGCTCAACGCATCGGAACTAACCGATGCTCTAAGTAATTATTGTGTGTTGGTAAAGGTCTAAGAATAGGCAATTCTAACAATGTTTATGTGTCTTCAGTAACTATAATATGTGCCTATTCTTAGATATAAAAATGCAATTTATCATTATTTTTTAATCGCAAATTTGTAATTCGATTAACGTGCTGCGCATGCTCTCTTTACTTGTAGAGTCGAGCACTCAAAAAATAAAATCACCTGATTATTTTCTAATAAATAGTTATGCAACAAAATACTTGATAAAATTACTTAAATTTATTACGTACGTTTTTTAGGTTATTAATGTAATATATTGTTAAGCATATTAATATTAAGGACACTATTTTATACTACTACATAAATTAATTGGATAATATTTTGAAGTGATATATTTACGTATTTAAATTCATATATATAAGCAAAATTTCTATCAAAAAATCAAAAGCAAAAAATTTTACCTAAATTTTTTACCTAAAATTTTTACCTGATAAAATTACCTAATTTACTTAAAAAAATGAAACAAAAGTTACCTAAAATTATCAGGTGAAAATTTTAGGTGAAAATATCATATGATTTTTTTCAACAGGGATACTTGCGAATGTTGACACCTTCGTGGAAGGTGTTTTATAAATTACTATTTAGAGACACAAATTGAACATTAAACATGTAATAATAACAAATAAATAAATTATTGAAAGTGAAACCCTAATAAATAAATTAGTAGTTTCTGTTTATGTGGACAAAATTTGTAGAATACTATTCCGTACAAATGTTTGTATTCAATTGAATTAATAAATATTTGTATTTGTAAAGATAAATACTTGTGATTCAATTTGATTTCAGTACTTTCAATTACAGAAACTTTTTATGCAGTTAATGCAAAAAAATATATAAATGATTAATTAAAAACAAATTTACGGTATGGTAAAAAATACTTGCCGATTAATCCGCTTTGATTTTAGTACTTTCTATTGCATAAACTTTTTATGGAGTTTATGTGAAATATATAAATGTTTAATTAAAAACAAATTTATGATATGGTTATAAGTACTTATCGATTGTGTTGTTTTGATTTCAGTAGTATCTATTGCAGAAACTTTTTATGGAGTTTAAGCAAAATATAAGTAGAAATAGGATGGGAGTAATAATTAAAGATTTTTGTTATCAGATAACAATTTTGAAAGTGCAATTTGAAACTATACTTGCGAACGTTGACACCTTCGTGGAAGGTGTTTTATAAAGTGCTTTCCAGACATCAATATCACTTTGATTTCAGTACTATCAATTGCAGAAACTCTATATGGAGTTAAAGCAAAGTATATAAATGTTTAATTAAAAACAAATTTTTTGTATGGAAAAAAATACTTGTCGATACCGATTTGATTTCAGTACTTTCAATTGCAGAAACTTTTTATGGAGGTTAAGGAAAGTATATAAATGTTTAATTAAAAACATTATGGTATGGAAAAATATACTTGTCGATACCAATTTGATTTCAGTACTTTCAATTGCAGAAACTTTCTACAAAGTCAACGCAAAAATATATAAATTATTAATTAAAAACAAATTTATGGTATAGTAAAAATACTATCGATTATTCCACTCAGAATGCAGTACTTTGTATTGTATAAACTTTTTATAGAGCTTCAGTACAAAGTATATAAAAAAATGTTAAATTGAAATAATAGTAAGTAGAAAAAAGTGAGAGTTGAAATTCAAGATTTCTTTTATCAGAGAAAGTTTTTTAAACTGTGATTAGAAACCATACTTGCGAATGTTGACACCTTCGTGGGAGGTGTTTTATAAATTACTATCTAGAGACACAAATTGATCGTTAAACATGTAATAATAACGATTAGTAATACTCTTTAAATAAATAAAATTTCATGTAAATATCTGAGATGTCAAATTCTTTTACTGGGCTATGTATTTTTTTATATCCTTTTCGTCTCCTATAAATATATATATGTCTACTCGAAAAAGTTGAGACAGAGCTATAGGGGAAAACGAAAGAGTGAGTGAGAAACGCGTGATCTAGTTATTTTTTCATTATTATCTTAAACGGTCATCTTTTATCTTACACGGTCGTCAATCATCTAATTTGCCGAGAAACGTGCGCGTAGCAGAACCTGTCAGTGACAATTATTGGTTATGTTTAATGTTGATAATTTAAAAGTTTGTCAAATTCTTGGTTTTGCACTACAGTTTTCACAGGTACAGTATAATAATTATTTAAATTTTATATTTTTACTACATTTCTAAGTATCAAGATTTAAATAAAAATAGTAAAAAAAATTTAGGAAATGTTTATTAATTATTTGAATAAATTATTTTAGAGAAGTTAAAAATAATATAATTATTTGTTAATAAAATAATTTATTTAACAATTTAGATTCTGGAGCCCAGTCATGAAACGTATCAAGCAAAAAGTGGAGTTATACATTTGTGGGATCTAAGGTCAGACCATAATGAGCAATTAATACCTGAAGCAGAAGCTTCTATTCAAGACATAGCAGTTGATGCAGTTGGGACTTATATGGCTGCTGTTAACAACAGGTCATTGTTTTATATGGACAGTTACCGGTGGTATCGGTGAAGAACCTACAAAATTAAATCCTAGGCATAAGTTAAATGCACATAGAGCATATGCACTTAGATGTAAGTTTAGTCCTGATAGTACACTTCTTGTTACTACTTCAGCAGATAAGACTGCCAAAGTTTGGAAAACAACAGACTTTTCCGAGGTGCAAGTTCTACAGCATGAAGCTAAACGATGGGTTTGGGATGTAGCTTTCAGTGCTGATTCGCAATACATTTTTACTGCTTCGTCGGATGGTGTTGCAAGATTATGGAATATAGCAACAGGAACTGTGAAGAGAGAATATTAAGGACACCAAAATGTAGTTTCTGCTCTTGCCTTCAGAGATGAAGTGCTTCCGACAAGTTAAAAACAAAATAGACTGTGCATTATTAGTTCATTGAAGAATGTTGATGAACAATTTTAGTATAATATATTTGTTAAGAAAGTGTAAAGACATTAAAAAATATAATTTATTATTTCTAATAAGAAACATTTTGTAAATAAATATCCTTATTTCCTTTCTTAGAAGTTAATAAATAATTGTTTATTCAATTATTTTGGATGAAAAATATTACAATGTTATTGTATATTGTACAAAAATAATGTGCGTGTTTAATTATTGGATGCACATTCCATCATATACTTAATATATTGGTGTTTTGCAACCATAATTAAATAATATTAACAATTTTAAATTTATACAATTTTTTTAATTACGAGAAAGTCTTAGGTTTCTGGTACTACTACTACTGCTATTATGATTATTGGTATTTACAGATTCTCTTCTACTTATTTCACTGATGTCCAAATTATCATTTGTAGTAGGTTGAAATAATTTATTAGTTTGCACATGAAGTGGTGTACTTGTTATGATAGGTTGCTTGATTCGTTTGTTAATTATACTATGTGGTCTTCTAAAGGTATTTATTTTTGTTATTGATTTCCTTTTCATGTCAATAGTCTTATTTAAATTAACTAGCTTGCTAGCTAATTGCTGTTTTTGCAGTTTACCTTTTGAATTAACTTTATTAATTTTATTTGTTTTATCCATTTCACTATTTGATTCTCCTTTGGATGTGTTGACTTGCTTTAATTGTTCTACCCTTTTTTTATTCACAATATGAATAGCAGCGCTTATTGCACTATTATCACCAGTAACATTTTTTTCATTTGCATTCTTCTCTAATGTAAAGTTTAGTTTTGTTTGTCTCATTGTATCTTGAAGTTTTTTTTTCTTTTTCTTGTTAGTTTTCTGTGTTTGTTTAACATTCATATTTGTTTGAGAATTTCCTTGACTATACTGTTCAGTCGAGCCATCATTTTTACCTTGTGACTTTTTGTTAGTTTGTAATTTATTAACAGTTGTTTTTTTAATTTTAGTATATGAAAGCTTCTTCACCGCTTGTTTTGTTTGTTTCTTTTTTGGTGTGCTCATCTGGCTAATATCATCATCTGAGCTTTCAAAATCTGATAAATCCTAAAAGAGAAGTAAATGAATAATGTTTTTTCAGTTTTAAAGTCTTTAGTTTAAAAATACTTACACTTAAATTTAATATTGTATCATATTTTTCCAACTTCCATTCCATAGGTGCATTATCTTATTCAATTATTTGAATAAATGCTTCTTTTAATGTTAAAGTTTTAAAACATTCGAAAAAGATTCTAAATGCTGCTTCATATTAGTATTGTCAATATCATCAAAGCTATTTAAGTCAAATTTTACTTCGATAGGATTTTCTTTTGTTAAGTCATAAAATACATAAACAATTATGTTAAAGTAAATATTAGTTTCAAAATCTTTGCATTTCAGAAATGTTATATAACAATAGTATAAGAATAATGCACATCCACAGAACAATTACAAACATCTTCCAAATAAGATTTCAAATCATCATATTGTTTTTTTCATTTGTGATACGTGTCTATTAAGATTTCTTACAAATATTGGAGTATTTACAATATTATCCAAAAAGGTGTTTCTTTAACTACTTGATGCAAATCTATGGCCAATGGAATATCCAAAACTCCAAATGTTCCCTTATTATTTTCATTAAAAATTCGAACAGTATATGTTTTTATATGTTCGTCATCATCATATATTGCAAACTGAAAAATACATTCATCCTTATTAAACTTAATGCAATGAATTCCATTATTACGTTTCTTAACATCTGAGTTTTGTTCGCTAGTTTTTATTTGTTCCATTTGTTCATTGTAATTAAGTTCGATTTCATTAAATATTCTATCTCTCTTCGGACTGTTTCCTTTTTATCGTTTATTTACTCATCTTATTAGTGAGATGCTATTTTTCTTTACACAGAAATACTTGTTTTATCTGTAACACTTTTTGCACGCTGTAATGTACACGCAGGTTGACGTTTGACTTGATTATCTCTCACTTCAATCTATCTCTCTTTCTCTCCCGTGTAAGTAAATCTAATCCCCCGCACCTATGTGTTAGGTTAGGTGACATTTTTGATGAAGATACGGGAATGTCATAATATTATATATATATATATATATATATATATCCAAAGGCCCCCCGATTAATTTTAGATTTGAAAATTTAAAATAATAGTTAATTTTAAGGGTTAAATTAGCTGTCTATATAAAATATATATATATAGTGTTGGAGAACACGAAGAAACAGAAAAATTTTCCTCTTATTCCGAAAGTAAAGAATTTCGACCGGTAGGCGGCGCTGCTTCAACATCTCTATATAGTCTCTAGTCTCTCATCGCCTATTATTTATTATGAGTATATCTATATATATAATGTTGGAGAACACGAAGAAAAAGAAAAATTTTTCTCTCATTCCGAAAGTAAAGAATTCGACATCCGAAATCTTGATATCGTTTTATTGTAAAAATGCGGTAATGAATGAATCCAAAATTTTGTCGAAACTATAAAATATGACTAAGAATTATTGGGGGTTAATGTTGAAACGTATAAAAAAAGATGTACATTAAAAAATTAAGAAAGTAAAAATTAAAGGTTTGTTTCAGCTGTATATAGGGCTAGTGCCGCGTACCCAAACTTGCCTCGGGTGCACGACACGCGCCCCTTGATTGCAGAAATTAATTTTGCACAAATTAATATCATTAGAATATTATATATTTATTACTGTAAAACATGTGAGAGCCAGAAATGAAAAATAATAGTGAAAGATACTTTTCATAAAAAAAAATCTGTATTCAGATTGGTAGAAATTTTTGCATGGTTCAAAATACTTGTCGATTACAGCTTGATTTCAGTGCTTTCAATTGCAGAAACTTTTTACGAAGTTTAAGTAATATATATAAAAATGTTTATTTAAAATATAAATTTATGGTACGATTCAAAATACTTGTCGATTTCAGTTTGATTTCAATTTTTTCAATTGCAGAAATTTTTTATACGAAATTTTCGTAATATTTAAAATTTAAAAAAATGTTATTTAAAATTCAAAGAAATAGATAAAATAAGGTAGTTAGAATTAAAATTATTTATTTATTAGATAACAGATGTCAGATTGAATTGCAGAATTTATTTACCAGATAACAATTTTCAAAGTTTGATTAGAATAACACAATACTTGCGGGTTTGACACCTTCTTGGAAGGTGTTTTCGAATTGTATACTTTCAATTGCAGAAAAATATTATGGAATATAAGTTAGACATAGAAAAGGTGTAATTAAAATATAAATAAGTAGAGAAAATATGGGAATTCGAATCAAAGATATTTTTATCTTACAGTTTAAAATTTATCAGACAGATAACAATTTTATTTATCATTATAAATATACTTGTATAATATACATCGCTCTCACTCGCGTATGTACCACCGAATAGTTAATTGCCCATGTTACCTAATATGTTAACATAGAAGTGTATGTATATATATATATAAAGTGAAACCTTATATAAATTATATCAATTAATTATTTATACATTATTTACACACCAATGTTATAACATACTGCATCTTTGCTTATAAAACTTCAGAAAGGAAGCTGAGGTTACGGCACCCTAGCAATAAGGGCCGCAGCACAGCGAGGAGCGCAGGTTGCCTCTCAAGTACCGCTTGACGGCGAATGCTGGAGCTCAAAATGCGACAGTGGCTTATCTAGACTTGGAGAAGCTTCCCCTTCTACGATTAGTGACGTCACATCATTTGTTCCTTTGTATGCTTCTTGTCTTTTAGCTATAGAAGCAGTTTATATGATTTTATTTCAACAGCCTTAAGAGAACATATTTGTACAAAGTAATATTTATTATAAATAATTAAACAATGTTGGTTTAATTATTTAATTAACAATTATAAAAATTCTCAAATGTGCTCCGACTGAGCTGAAAATTTGAGTATAAAAAGAGGACATCTCAAAATAAAAAATAAAATTATATTTCACCAAATTCTATGCTTATTGTATAGAATTTGTTATCAATAAATTAAATTTAACAAATAAAAAATTTTCCCGAGCCGGGATTCGAACACACAATGTTCGTATTTGTATAGTCGAGCGTGCTAACCACTGCGCTACGCTACCGTTTACATACGTATGCGACTATACGTCTACATTAGTTTAGACTTGATAGTCACAATTCATACAAATAATTGTTCTTTATTATATTTTACTCGAGAGCCAATATAATGTTTATTCATTATTAATTCCATAGGTTTAATAATAATATTACGAACTAATGATGTATATTACGAAAGAGAGAGCAACTTAGAATGTATTTAATAGGTACACTGTCATAAATAATTATTGTCATAAAAAAGAGAAAAACTTCTTCTCGAGAAATCGGCAAAAAAAAATTTTTTTTAAGTATTTGTATTGTATAGAATCATTTTTTATTGTCTTCCTTCCATAAGAGATGCTTTTGCAAACGTCGAGGACGACGTTACCGCGGTCTCAGACGTGTTACGAGTGGTAACATATGATTATTATATTAGTAGATAATTAGTTTTATAACTGCAAAATATAAAATAGAATAAGAAAGCGTTCTGGATAAGACACGACGCGTAATATAATCCGTTACATCCGTTCACGCTAGTTCTCGAGCGTTTTCACGAAGAAACGCTGACACCGAGCGTCAGCACCCGCGAAAAATCATATATCTACATATTCACACAATTCACATAGACACTTGGTGCAAGACGTGGGAATTAAGCTCCCACCAATAATTATCAAAAGAGGGGATGTCACACAACGAGGCCATAAAAAGGGGTGATTCACCCACGGACTTTTTCGTCTTGCCACTCTCAGTTAGACGACCAACGAAGAAATGATTCCTCCCTAGTTTTGGGACAGAATCCCACTCGTCCCAATCGTCATCCAACCATTTGATCATTTTCAACCGTTAATTAACCAATCAGCCAACCAACTACCCAATACGCCAATCAATCCATCGAGAATCGACAAGAATTGGCGTTGCACCTTGTAATCTCTTTTTACATTACATCCGAGTCCTACAGTTTATTCATCCCAATCCTCCTTCGTCTAAGTTCACTAGGTTACATCCGAGTGAGCCGTCGGTTACCCACTAGAATTTGGAAATAACAACCCCTCACTCGTAACACTAGAGATATTATTAAATTTTTTTCCGATTTTTTGAAGATGTTTTATTTGTTTATAAAAATATCACAAAAACCAAATTTTTAAAAAATGTCTAAAAAATCTGAAAATTTTTCAAGTATTCTTTGATCAATTTCCAAGATAGTTTTATTCCTGGACAATCTTTAGTTTTCGAGAAAAAGATTAATGAAGGAAATATTCGATTTTTCGAATGTTTTTGTATTTTGGCCGCGATTTTGGCAAAAAAAACAAGTATGTAAATTTTCCTGGTGAAGTTTAACTAATTTATGCACCGTTTGTTTACACTGGTGGATTATAACCCATTAAGTCATGTTTCTTATGTCTGAAAAAAAACCATAAACTTTAAAATGACAATTTTTGGAATTTTTTTACAAAAATACTCGAAAACATAAAGAATTTTACTGTAGATCTCGTTGCTACTTCGTCGAGTACCTAAAATTAACTATGAAAAGTTAGTCTAACATGGACTGTTTTGGTCGTTAATGGGTTAATCACACAATCGACGTAAACTTATGAAATATTTTATTTAAACGTATATTACTTCCTTTTATAAATAAAAGTAGTTCATTCTATAAACAAGTGAGTAATGTTTTATTGAAAACTATGTATTTTTGGAAATTTCACAATGTAAATACAACAAATTAAATTTACTTTATACAAAAAGGAGCTTTTTTTAGTTGTTAGTAAGGAAAAAAATATTTACTATTGTGTAAAAGTTTTTGAAACAAAAGTATTTGAATTAAATATATGCATTTTTTATACGCGAAAATTTATATAATTTCATGTTTCATTTATTCTAATTTGTAAAATAGTAACTAATAAATGTTAATAATTTTTAGCAAACAAAGGAAGTTCCTAATTATGCAACAATAATTAAACATGATGAACCATGCCACAATATATTGGATTATTGATGATCCAATATGTTTCCCATACACTACTTATCTTAATTGCCAATGTATTGACAATGTCTTGCTTACACTTGCTTATATTATAAAATATGGGCAATATATATCCAATATCTTGAAAACTGCAGTAAAAGATTTGTATCCACTTATATGGGAAACATAAGGTGGAAACATTGGATAATCAAGCTTTATCGAAAGTACATTGAATTATTGATTATCCAATATGTTTCTCATGCATTTCTGAAAATAATTGCCAATTTGTTGCCAATGTATTGCCTACATTTTCGATTTTACGCAAGTTCTATATGGCATTTTACTATCCAATGATATTTACTATACCCAATATAAACTTTCAAATTTTGTATCTACTCTAATAATTAATGCTTATTACTATAATAGCTTTCAAGCTCTTCAGATTAATTTTAATAATATTAATATATTTGAATCAAAAGGCGCGATAGCGCCTGGTGCAAGTATAGCGCGAGAGCCATTATAGACAGCTAATTTAACCCCTCAGATTTTGTATTCATTATTTTGATTATTACATTAATAATATATGTATAATCGATCAAACCCCACATTCCCTATTTAATTATCTTCACTCAACATTAAATTTTGTGTAAATTCATCGACACATACTAGAGAAAAATCAAGTGAAAGAAATTGCTTGTTGATTTTCTTTAACTCGATTTTTGCTATTTCCGTGTTTTATTGTCTCTTCCCTTTTTATATATATATGTCTATAGAATTAGTTTCCAGCCCGGGACAGAGCGCGTACACATGTAAAAACTCGTGTCAGACTCTGAAAAATTCAGCGCGAGGGCGCTACTGTTACGCTCAGTTTACTTGCAGCTGTTGCAGTTGTCATGTTTTGTGGTTATATTTTTTTTATTAAGTATATAATAAATCCGGCCTCCGGCACCTCGAAAGACGTTATAACTTCAATCCTTCATTAATATTATAACGTCAAAGCGGGGCTCACAAAGATAATTTTCCGATTTTTTGTGTGTCGGCATAAGTACGGATACATGGTTGAATTTTCGGTGGAATTATGCTGACGTCGGCATAATTACCCCAAAGTAAGCACAATTCCCATTTCCCGTAAGAATTTGTCGGCATAAGTACCGATTGATCAATTTATATATATATATATATAATATTATGACATTCCCGTATCTTCATCAAAAATGTCACGTAACACATAAGTGCAGGGGATCACATTTACTTACACGGGAGAGAAAGAGAGATAGAGTGAAGTGAGAGATAATCAAGTTAAACGTCAACCTGCGTGTTCATTACAGCGTGCAAAAAGTGTTACAGATAAAACAAGTATTTCTGTGTAAAGAAAAATAGCATCTCACTAATAAGATGAGTAAATAAACGATAAAAAGGAAAAAGTCCGAAGAGAGATAGAATATTTAATGAAATGGAACTTAATTACAATGAACAAATGGAACAAATAAAAAATAGCGATCAAAACTCAGATGTTAAGAAACGTAATAATGGAATTCATTGCATTAAGTTTAATAAGGATGAATGTATTTTTCAGTTTGCAATATATGATGATGACGAACATATAAAAACATATACTGTTCAAATTTTTAATGAAAATAATAAGGGAACATTTGGAGTTTTGGATATTCTATTGGCCATAGATTTGCATCAAGTAGTTAAAGAAACACCTTTTTGGATAATATTGTAAATACTCCAATAATATTTGTACGAAATCTTAAGTTACACTTAGACACGTATCACAAACAAAAAAAAACAATATGATGATTTGAAATCTTATTTGGAAGATGTTTGTAATTGTTCTGTGGATGTGCATTATTCTTATACTTTTGTTTTATAACGTTTCTGAAATGCAAAGATTTTGAAACTAATATCTACTTTAACATAATTGTTTATGTATTTTATGACTTAACAAAAGACAATCCTATTAAAGTAAAATTTGATTTAAATAGCTTTGATGATATTGACAATACTAATATGAAGCAGCATTTAGAATCTTTTTTCGAATGTTTTAAAACTTTAACATTAAAAGAAGCATTTATTCAAATAATTGAACAAGATAATGCACTTATGGAATGGAAGTTGGAAAAATATGATACAATATTAAATTTAAGTGTAAGTATTTTTAAACTAAAGACTTTAAAACGGAAAAAAAATTATTTATTCATTTACTTCTCTTTTAGGATTTATCAGATTTTGAAAGCTCAGACGATGATATTAGCCAGATGAGCACTCCAAAAAAGAAACAAACAAAACAAGCGGTGAAGAAACCTTCATATACTAAAATTAAAAAAGCAACTGTTAATAAATTACAAACTAACAAAAAGTCACAAGGTAAAAATGATGGCTCGACTGACAAGTATAGTCAAGGAAATTCTCAAACAAATATGAATGTTAAACAAACACAGAAAACTAACAAGAAAAAGAAAAAAAACTTCAAGATACAATGAGACAAACAAAACTAAACTTTACATTAGAGAAGAATGCAAATGAAAAAAATGTTACTGGTGATAATAGTGCAATAAGCGCTGCTATTCATATTGTGAATACAAAAAGGGTAGAACAATTGAAGCAAGTCAACACATCCAAAGGAGAATCAAATAGTGAAATGGATAAAACAGATGAAATTAATAAAGTTAATTCAAAAGGTAAACCGCAAAAACAGCAATTAGCTAGCAAGCTACAGTTAATTTAAATAAGACTATTGACATGAAAAGGAAATCAATAACAAAAATAAATACCTTTAGAAGACCACATAGTATAATTAACAAACGAATCAAGCAACCTATCATAACAAGTACACCACTTCATGTGCAAACTAATAAATTATTTCAACCAACTACAAATGATTATTTGGACATCAGTGAAATAAGTAGAAGAGAATCTGTAAATACCAATAATCATAATAGCAGTAGTAGTAGTACCAGAAACCTAAGACTTTCTCGTAATTAAAAAAACTGTATAAATTTAAAATTGTTAATATTATTTAATTATGGTTGCAAAACACCAATATATTAAGTATATGATGGAATGTGCATCCAATAATTAAACACGCACATTATTTTTGTACAATATACAATAACATTCTAATATTTTTCATCCAAAATAATTGAATAAACAATAATTTTATTCATAATAACATTGTAATATTTTTCATCCAAAATAATTGAATAAACAATTATTTATTAACTTCTAAGAAAGGAAATAAGGATATTTATTTACAAAATGTTTCTTATTAGAAATAATAAATTATATTTTTTAATGTCTTTACACTTTCTTAACAAATATATTATACTAAAATTGTTCATCAACATTCTTCAATGAACTAATAATGCACAGTCTATTTTGTTTTTAACTTGTCGGAAGCACTTCATCTCTGAAGGCAAGAGCAGAAACTACATTTTGGTGTCCTTAATATTCTCTCTTCACAGTTCCTGTTGCTATATTCCATAATCTTGCAACACCATCCGACGAAGCAGTAAAAATGTATTGCGAATCAGCACTGAAAGCTACATCCCAAACCCATCGTTTAGCTTCATGCTGTAGAACTTGCACCTCGGAAAAGTCTGTTGTTTTCCAAACTTTGGCAGTCTTATCTGCTGAAGTAGTAACAAGAAGTGTACTATCAGGACTAAACTTACATCTAAGTGCATATGCTCTATGTGCATTTAACTTAAGCCTAGGATTTAATTTTGTAGGTTCTTCACCGATACCACCGGTAAAGTGTCCATATAAAACAATGACCTCTGTTGTTAACAGCAGCTATATAAGTCCCAACTGCATCAACTGCTATGTCTTGAATAGAAGCTTCTGCTTTAGGTATTAATTGCTCATTATGGTCTGACCTTAGATCCCACAAATGTATAACTCCACTTTTTGCTTGATACGTTTGATGACTGGGCTCCAGAATTTAAATTGTTAAATAAAAGCTTTTGCAATTGAAAGGACTGAAATCAAACTGGAATCGACAAGTATTTTGAATCTAACTCCCATATTTTCTCTACTTATTTATATTTTATTACACTTTTTTTATATATTCCATAATAGTTTTCTGCAATTGAAAATATTGAAATCAAAAACACCTTCCAAGAAGGTGTCAAAACCCGCAAGTATTTTGTGTTGACACCTTTTTTATATGTAACTTATATTTAACATTATGTATATATATATATACAGTTTCTGCAATTGAAAGTACTGAAATCAAAGCGGTATAATCGACAAGTATTTTGTATATATTACCGTAAATTTGTGATTAATTAAACATTTACATATATTTCTTAAACTCCAGAAAAAGTTCTGCAATAGAAAGTACTGAAATCAAAGCGGAATCAACAAGTATTTATTTTTAAAAATACAAATATCTATTAAATTGAAAACAAACATTTTTAATAAAAGCATCCTACAAATTTACATTTCAACTCTAGTCCTGTCATGCCCTACAAGCAATAAATAAATAATTTTTTAATAATTTTATTAATTTCTGCAAAACTGATAAAAAATAAATTTCTGACTTTTTTATTCTCTTTAAATACACAATGTCTATCCTTCCCGTGTCTTACAGCAATAGATAAACAATTTTATATAATAATAATAATAATATTCATTTGTGCAAAATTAATTTCTGCAAAACTAATAAAAAAGTAATTTCTCTCTTTTTTATTCTCTTTAAATAAAATAATACTTGCACCACTCGTTGAATTGCTTTCTTTCTCTTGTATGTTAAGTCTAATTCTAACTGCATAACACACTGCATATGCATGTTTCTATCAAGGGCTTATAAATATTTTAAGGTAAGATTAAGTATATGGGGTATTCCACGTGAAGTGGTCCGATCAAAATTTTAAAATGCGCCAAATTTTGGGTACACATTGCAAATGTTTTTCAGAATACAGAAAAAAATTTTTAGGTACTGGAATTTATTAGTTCAAAAGTTATTCTAACCTCAAAAAGTGAACTTTTTCCAGTTTTTTTCAACACCAGCTGGGTTCATCGCTATTTAACTCAAAATCTATCAACTTTTACTATACAACATTATATGTAACATTCGTTGCTAATTATGTCTAGAATTTATCCTTCTGGGTTAGAATTTCTAATTTCAAGGTAAATGTTAGATAAACTACATGTCAATATTCAACTTAAAAAAAATCTAACTTCGCCACAATTGATTTTTTTATCCAAAAGTCCAAAAGAAAGCTTGGAACAATACCTTTCAAATGGTCTGTAGCATTTTTATGGCCTTCAATTCTGCAAAAAGTTATGATAATTTAAAGAAAGACGAAATTTTTTTAAAAATTTAAATGGGAAATACCATGTTAATTTTTGTGAATTTTTTGTCTTTCTTTAAATTATCATAACTTTTTGCAGAATTGAAGGCCATAAAAATGCTACAGACCATTTGAAAGGTATTGCTCCAAGCTTTCTTTTGGACTGTTGGATAAAAAAATCAATTGTGGCGAAGTTAGATTTTTTTCAAGTTGAATATTGACATGTAGTTTATCTAACATTTACCTTGAAATTAGAAATTCTAACCCAGAAGGATAAATTCTAGACATAATTAGCAACGAATGTTACATATAATGTTCTATAGTAAAAGTTGATAGATTTTGAGTTAAATAGCGATGAACCCAGCTGGTGTTGAAAAAAACTGGAAAAAGTTCACTTTTTGAGGTTACAATAACTTTTGAACTACTAAATTCCAGTACCTAAAAATTTTTTTCTGTATTCTGAAAAACATTTGCAATGTGTACCCAAAATTTGGGGCATTTTAAAATTTTGATCGGACCACTTCACGTGGAATGCCCCATATATATGACTTAATGTTTCTTATGAGACCTGTATATATCGTATCAGCGATTAATTTTTATTTGACTTCAGCAGTTAAACAAAGCACCCGCACTTGACAACTATTTATGATTAGAAAAAGAATAGACACGTTCAATTCCAATTTAGAAATATTAGGTTTTAAACATTAGATTGCTTTATTTCAACTTTTTTAAAACTATCATCAGTATACAAGAGGATAAGGTAAAAGTACCAATGACTGGACAAGTCCCAGATGCTGGACACGAATGGAAAATTACGTTTTGTAAAATTATGAGAGCAGACATATAAACGTATTTAATATATTTAAATACTTTGAACATTCGTTAGCTTAAGCGAAAAAAAGTTTTATGTCGGTTTTGTTTTAATTTATATAAAACATCAATATTTGACTAATGATGTTCACAATACTAAAATAACGGATTTTCTGAACGATTTGCTAAGAAATTCGCGTGCACGCTTAAGGCGATTTGGGATATATTTATTAGTTATAACATCTAAAAAATGCATAAACATAATTTTTAATGTACTATAATCAATATTAAACAATATGTTTTTGTTGCTTTATACTTTTTTTTATTAAAAATATAGTTTATATTATTTGTTACGTTCTATCGAGGTTTGTCCTAGTAACTAACCAGTGTAATAATTTCTCATGATCTCGACTTTTGTTCTAAATTATTATTTATTCATTAAAGAATTGAGTAAGTATTAACTATTTTACAGTTATATTTATTTATACTATAATGTATGTAGTTGTTTTTCATATTAATTTAATAAATTTAAAATAAGACAAAGTTAACCTACAAATTTTATAATTAAATACTGCATATTAAAATAACTGTTTCAGTTTTTTCATTTAATATTAATATAAGTGTGTAAATATTATTCAGAGACATTCATACATTGTTAAATTTGTTAAAATTTTGTAATAAACGTATTTAATATAAGTTTCTTATTTAACCTTTACTTTACTTTATATACTTTCCTTCGTAAAAAACTTTATACATTAATTAATAAATAATTATATTCTCTGCACAGATTTTACGTATTTATTAATTATTTATTATGGTGCAGTTGCTTTTTAAATTATCATTTACAGCATGGTAAAGTTACGTACAGTTATTGGGACGTATGCATTCGGACAGAGGTACAATCATGTTTTGTTAGTCCAGATATTGGTTCAATGTCATCAATTGTATTTTCATTTATATTATGAAAATTAAACATGAAGATTAGTGCGTTTGCAATGCAACACACGCTATAAAGCAAATACTTTTTATTAGAACTAATAGTTTTTAATTTTGTGTATATTTTTCAACAAACTATACATTAAACATAATGTCTAATATCCTTAGGTGTTCAGTAATTGGTACTTTTACCTTATTAGTAAATCATAAAAAAATTTTGAAATACTTAACCAACGGTGGTGCAAGTATTATTTTATTTAAAGAGAATAAAAAAGAGAGAAATTACTTTTTTATTAGTTTTGCAGAAATTAATTTTGCACAAATGAATATTATTATTATTATTATATAAAATTGTTTATCTATTGCTGTAAGACACGGGAAGGATAGACATTGTGTATTTAAAGAGAATAAAAAAGTCAGAAATTTATTTTTTATCAGTTTTGCAGAAATTAATAAAATTATTAAAAAATTATTTATTTATTGCTTGTAGGGCATGACAGGACTAGAGTTGAAATGTAAATTTGTAGGATGCTTTTATGAAAAAATGTTTGTTTTCAATTTAATAGATATTTGTATTTTTAAAAATAAATACTTGTTGATTCCGCTTTGATTTCAGTACTTTCTATTGCAGAACTTTTTCTGGAGTTTAAGAAATATATGTAAATGTTTAATTAATGTTTTTTCAAGAATACATAATATATGTATTTTTTCCAGGCGCAAAAAAAAAGTTGTGAACATAACATGAAAGAATGTGTATTTGTTTACTCATTCTTGATAAAACTCATAAAATTTTTAAACGTATACTCAATTATCTGATAAATAACTATATTTAATTCTAACTCCCATATATTTGTTCTACTTATTTGGGTTGTTGTATTTTAATTACACCTTTTTCTGCAATTGAAAGTACTGAAATCAAAAACACCTTCCGAAAAGGTGTCAAAAACCGCAAGTATTGTTTTTGATCACAATTTGGAAATTGTTATCTGATAAAAAAAACTTTAATTCTAACTCCCATACTTATTCTAATTCCTTGAATTTTAATTAAATATTTGTTATATATTACTAAAACTTTATATAAAAAGTTTCTGCAATTGAAAGGACTGAAATCAAACTGGAATCGACAAGTATTTTGAACCATGCCAAAGATTCTGCAATTGAAAGCACTGTAATCAAAGTAGAAGCGATAAATCTGTCTTTTTAAAAATAAAAATTTCAATTTGAATAAAAACATTTTTCAGAAAAGTATCTTACACTTTTACTTTTTATTTCTGGTCCTGCTATGTCTAACAGTAGTAAATAAATAATATTCTAATAATATTTATTTGTGCAAAATTAATTTTTGCAAATCTAATAAAACGGACATTTCTTTTTTATTCTTTTAAATATAATAATAGTTGCATCACCGTCACACTATTAAATAATATGATGTTAATAAGCGTTTAACCAACGGTGATGCAACTATTATTATATTTAAAAGAATAAAAAAGAAATGTCCGTTTTATTAGATTTGCAAAAATTAATTTTGCACAAATAAATATTATTAGAATATTATTTATTTACTACTGTTAGACATAGCAGGACCAGAAATAAAAAGTAAAAGTGTAAGATACTTTTCTGAAAAATGTTTTTATTCAAATTGAAATTTTTATTTTTAAAAAGACAGATTTATCGCTTCTACTTTGATTACAGTGCTTTCAATTGCAGAATCTTTGGCATGGTTCAAAATACTTGTCGATTCCAGTTTGATTTCAGTCCTTTCAATTGCAGAAACTTTTTATATAAAGTTTTAGTAATATATAACAAATATTTAATTAAAATTCAAGGAATTAGAATAAGTATGGGAGTTAGAATTAAAGTTTTTTTTATCAGATAACAATTTCCAAATTGTGATCAAAAACAATACTTGCGGTTTTTGACACCTTTTCGGAAGGTGTTTTTGATTTCAGTACTTTCAATTGCAGAAAAAGGTGTAATTAAAATACAACAACCCAAATAAGTAGAACAAATATATGGGAGTTAGAATTAAATATAGTTATTTATCAGATAATTGAGTATACGTTTAAAAATTTTATGAGTTTTATCAAGAATGAGTAAACAAATACACATTCTTTCATGTTATGTTCACAACTTTTTTTTTGCGCCTGGAAAAAATACATATATTATGTATTCTTGAAAAAACAATTTTAAAATATATATATATTATATAAATATTCCGCCGCACGCTCACACACCCACATACATACATACATATATATACACATATATGGGCTATTTCACGTCAAGTGGTACGATGAACATTTTAAATCACTCCAAAATTTGAGAACAGGCTGGAAACATCTTCCAGAACATACAAAAAAAATTTAAGTGTTAAAAATAATTTGCTTAAGAGTTATTTGACCATGAAAAGTGGAAATTTTTCAATTTTTTAGAAAAATTTCTATTTTTAAAGCCATTTATCTCAAAATATGTTGATTTTTTTGAAAAAACATTACAAACAACTTTTGTTTAAATTAATCTTTAGAACTTATCTACCCTGGTTACATTTCTTAATTTTAAAATCTCGAAGAGAAAGAACAGCCAAACATATTGAATATCAAAAAAAAGGCTACTACACCATAATCGATTTTAATCTAACACCTCTCAAAAGTTCACATTTTTCGCGAGCTTTCGAATGGCTTGGGTTAGATTATTGGCCAAGACCGCTGGTGTAACTTATGCCTCATAAACCTCATAAAATCACTAATTTTCACGTATTTTAGGACATAACTTACACCAAAGGTGTAATATATATATATATATATATATATATATATATATATACATATATATATATATATTTATCCCAATAGGGGTTTATGCAGCCCAAGAAAGAGAGGGAAGATGCTTACTTTAGCACGTGCGAGAGAGACCTTCGGGGTTATGCAGCCCGGGCTGCATAAACCTGCCATACCCCCAGTGGGTGTAAGGGAGATAGGGTTATTGGACAGTAACACGTCGGGCTGCATAACACCCGGTGGGGAAATATATATATATATATATATGTGATAATGAACAATTAACTTACCAAAAATAGTAAGGTGCATAAACTTAATTGTAGTATTTAGTAAAAACCTATTAAAATTTTAGATTATTTTAAACGGATCTAAATAGAACTATACCTCCTAAGATTAATTTATTTAAGTCATCGCCAAAAGTTCTATATGTCATTAATATTTTGTACTTTTAGAGTAATAAAACTTTCTACTTAATTAAATTAATTTTTGTATTAGTTTTAAAAAATTATTTATAACATTTTAGTGGTATATAAATAAAAACCTGTTTCTTCCATTTCTCCCGTAATTCGTAATTTGCACCCTCTTTCAAAATTTGCGTTTTAATCCATAATTATATCCAATTATTTTTTCCTTTAGTTACAGACCCCATATATTTATTTTAATTATTATAAACAAAGGCATTCCTTAAATAACCTTTCGTTTCTAATAAATACATACTTGTTTATTTAAGATATTGTTTTATATAAATATACGTAATCTACTTACTTATATATCCATACAATTTTTAAATTTTGATTTGAATAATATTTAAATTAAATACTACTAAAATAATAATTTTCGAAAAACTTTTGAAATGTAATTCGTATTTTATATTGCCACTGTTAAAATTTGAATTTTCTTTTGCCATTACTGTTTACAATAGAATTATCTTAAAAATGCAATAATTAATGTATTTAATTTTTAATTTATTGTGTATCACATATAGATATTTGAAAAGTGTATGTTATACTTGATTAATATTTATTTTATCTTCGAAAAATTGTGCATATTTTTAAAAACATTACATTAAATTTTAGGTCCGTTTTTATTTTATGAGTTTTATTAGGAATAAGTAAACTAATACACATTCTTTCAAGTTATATTCACAACTTTTTTTTGCGCACGGAAAAAATACATATATTATCTATTCTTGAAAAAACAAGTAACACGTACACACACACACACATGCACACACACACACACGCACACACACGCAAACACACACACACACGCGCGCACACACACACACACACACACACACACACACACACACACACATGCACACACACACACACATGCACACACACACAAACACACGCGCACGCGCGCACACTCACACACACGCACGCACACACACGCACGCACACACACACACACACACGCACGCACGCACACACACACACACACACGTACATACACACACACACAGACACACACACACAGACACACACACACAGACACACACACACACACACACGCACACACACACACACACACACTTATATATGTATATGACATACATATATATATCATATATATGACATATATATAACATATAAATGACATATATATATAATATATATATATATAACATATATGACATATATATATATGTTGAATTCTGAATTCTTAGACACGGCGGCGGCGGCGGCGGCGAAATATTTATATATTATAGAGAGATATAACATATATATATATATGACATATATATATAACATATATATATAAAACATATATATATATATATGTTGAATGCTGAATTCTTAGACACGGCGGCGGCGGCGTAATATTTATATATTATAGAGATATATATATATCTCTTTGCGGCCACTTCTCAAACAACTTGCTAACAGTTTTTACCTCTGTAGGCGTTCTCTCACGGGATGGAAAAAATTTCGTCTCTTTCTATCTTTCGCATCTCCTATGACGCTATCTCTTTTTGTTGCCATCGAATGAAAAAGAAAGTGGAAATAGCAAAAATTCGAGAATCGGAATTCAGCAAGCAACTTTAATAACATCGAATTTCTCCACTATGCACTTATGAATTTAAACCGGATTTATTGTAAAGTGAAAACTTATATAAAAAATAGATGTGAGATTTGTAATTGCATAAATAGATAGTATAATTTTAAATGTACGAAAATATAAAAAATCTGAGGGGTTAGTTAGCTGTATAATAAGGGCTTACGCGCCTGCATACTTGCGTGCAGGCGCTATCGCGCCTTTTGATCACAAATTTACGGTAATATATACAACATACTTGTCGATTATACCGCTTTGATTTCAGTACTTTCAATTGCAGAAACTGTATATATATATACATAATGTTAAATATAAGTTACATATAAAAAAGGTGTCAACACAAAATACTTGCGGGTTTTGACACCTTCTTGGAAGGTGTTTTTGATTTCAATATTTTCAATTGCAGAAAACTATTATGGAATATATAAAAAAGGTGTAATAAAATATAAATAAGTAGAGAAAATATGGGAGTTAGATTCAAAATACTTGTCGATTCCAGTTTGATTTCAGTCCTTTCAATTGCAAAAGCTTCATATATGGAGATTTGTAATATAAAAAAAAATATTTAATTAAAATTTAAAGAAACAGACAAAAGCTGGGAGTAATAATTAAAGTTATTTATTAGATAAATTTTATTTATAAAAAAAATTATTTTTAGCAAAAATGTGAAATATTGAAAAAAAATTTAAAAACCGTGATTGGAAAATACCCATACTTATGCGGATTTATGCCGTCTTGAAGGTTTTAAAAAAATGGACTAAGTAATTAACTACCGGATAATTATTTTGAAAATATGTTTGGAATCCATTTACTTTTCATAAAAGTCCACATTATTACTTTATTAATTTGTGTAAGTTGATAAGCATTACTTTTTCTATTTATTTATCTGCAATGTGCAATAAATTTTACTCTAATACATTCATGCATATTTAAAAAATCTAAATTTTTAATCGTTTATAAATTGTCAACTTTTATAATACCTTTATTCTGCAAATTCCATAAAGTTTTCAAAAAAATATTATGAGACATCATTAAGTATGTCAAAATTAGAATTAATAAGATTATACATTATAAAGTTACAAGTGTGCTTCATACGAGTCTTGTTTGTCAATTACTTTTAAGTATTTTGTTCATTATTTATAATTCATTATTATTAAATATATTTTTTAAAATACACTAATTAATTGGTAAAATCATGTAGATTGTTTATAAATACTTACTTAAGTGAAATAATAAATTTCTATTTATTTATCTGCAATGTACAATAAATTTTACTCTAATACATTCATGCATATTTAAGAAATCTAAATATTTAATCATTTATATAGATTGTCAACTTTTATACGTATAATACCTTTATTCTGCAAATTACATAAAGTTTTGAAAAAAATATTATGGGACATCATTAAGTATGTCAAAATTACAATTAACAAGATTATATATTATAAAGTTACAACTGTGCTTTATACGAGTCTTGTTTGTCAGTTACTTTTAAGTATTTTGTTCATTATTTATAATTCATTATTAATAAATATATCTTTAAAGCACATGAATTAATTGGTAAAATTATGTAGAATCTTTATAAATACATAGTGAAGTGGTATAATAATTATTTTACAGAACTACTAATAAAAACTTGTATTTAAAAAAATAGCGCAAGGCAGTATACTGGGTTCTCTATGTTAGGAACTGTATTAGATTAAAATAATAATTTATATTGTTTCATTGGTGATATAGCATATAATATTTACACGGTAAAATGTTCCTCACAGCAAATTTGCTTTAATTTTACTTTATACTAATAATTTTTCCATTCAGAGACGTTATTTGCTTAAAATTAATATACTTTAAAAATAACCCTTTCTTATTCAGTGAATTTAATATGATACACTTATAGTTTTAATTAAGCTAAATTTATTTGTAACAAATTAAATTCTATATTATTGGGTTACTATAATAATTAATGACAACAGTACAATTTAATATTATAATTTTAGTACAACACAAGAAATTCTATTTAATTACTTAACTATATATGTTAGTTAGTGTCACTATCAAACATTTTATAGGCATGTGAAAGTTACAAAATTATTAAATGCCTTTTACACTTACCAAACAACTGACACATTGATTTTACTTAAATATTAAAAAAGGTATTCAATAAATATATGTAAAGAGAACAATAACTTATCAACATTCTTTTAAATTATTTAAGTCAGTACATATAATACTATTAAGCAATCATTTCACTTAACGTTGGAAAGAATATCATACTACATATGTTATAGTTCATATAATTATTAAATATTATGTACTTGGCAAAGTATCGAACACATATATTGGCTTTATATAGAAAATAAAATGATTATTCAGTCATTTTAATTAGGATAGAGAACGATCAAGCATCCACTTAATTAAAATCTATTGTTTTTTAAATTATTTTGGTCAATGTGGAAAACATTGAGATATCATGAGGGATTCATTATAAAAATACAAGCATAAGTCCCTTCAAATAATATAAACTTAAAGCAAACACATCAAATTATACAAATAAAATGAATTAATAATATAATAAATATAATTAAAATAATGTAATAATATACATTTATTTTTTGTGCAATTCTTATTAATATTATATTTTAAGATTAAAAAAAGTTATACCATCGCTTGCATGGAAATGAAAACATTGTTTTCATGGTTAGAATTTTATCAATGTTTGTCTTTCTCTCTCTCTCTCTCTCTCACTCTTTCTCTCGTCGAGATGTCAAAGGTCGATATACTAGTATAGGATATGGGCGAATATGAAATCTTCACCTTGCAAAAGTATCTGCATTGCATTACAATAAAAAATACCGAAACGGAATAATGTGAGGTATTGGAAATAATTACGTAAATTAATAATTTTAATTCATAACTTTTCACACAAAATCAGCCAGATGATTCAACTGTGACAAAAGTATTCACCTGAAACTAGCTCCCTCTCGTGGCCACGTTTGAACTTCTTCTATAAGTTTTTACTTCTGTACGCGCTCTCTCACGGGCTGGAAAGCATTGTTTCTCTTTCTATCTCGTGCCTTTCCTATACTATCTCTATCTCATTTTGTTTGAAGTTGACTATATATATCAAAAGGGAGAAGACGAAAATTGAGGAAAGGAAATCAGCAAGCAATATCTTTGGCATTGATTTTCTTGATTGTGCGTAAATGAATTCGTGTAAAACTTGTTGTACAGTAAAGATTAATAAATAAGGAACGTAATGCGTGGTCAATAGCACACATACATAATGTAATAATGCAGCGGTTAGAAAAGTAAAAATCTGGGGGGCTAGTTAGCTGTATATAATGGCTCTCGCGCCTATACTTGCGTCAGGCGCTATCGCGCCTTTTGATAATTTTATTAACAAATAATTATATTATTTTAAACTTTTCTAAAATAATTTATTCAAATAATTAATAAACATTTCCTAAATTTTTTTTACTATTTTTATTTAAATCTTGATACTTACAAATGTAGTAAAAATAAAAAATTTAAATAATTATTATACTGTACCTGTGAAAACTGTAGTCCAAAACCAAGAATTTGACAAACTTTTAAATTATCAACATTAAACATAATATAACCAATAATTGTCACTGACAGGTTCTGCTACGCGCACGTTTCGCGGCAAATTAGATGATTGACGACCGTGTAAGATAAAAGATGACCGTTTAAGATAATAATGTAAAAATAACTACATCACGCGTGTCTCACTCACTCTTTCGTTTTCCCCTATAGCTCTGTCTCAACTTTTTCGAGTAGACATATATAAAAAAAATTTGGAACAAAAGTTATCTTTAATTCTTATTCCCTTCTTTTTTCTACTTACACAATAGCTTAATTTTTTTTATTAAGAATTAACTAAGTAAATATCCGATAAAAGAAATTTCTGCAATAGAAAGTATTGAAATCAAAACACCTTCCAAGAAGGTGTCAATATTCGCAAGTATTTTATTCCAATCACACTTTTTAAATTGCAATCTATTAAATAAATATCTTTAATTCTTATTCCCATACTTTTTCTACTTATACAATAGCTTAAAATTTTTTATTTAAAAGTAATTACGTAACTTATAACTTATATGCACTTATAAAGTTTCTTAAGTGTGTTCCTTTTGACGAATAAAAAATTTGGAACAAAAGTTATCTTTAATTCTTATTCCCTTCTTTTTTCTACTTACACAATAGCTTAATTTTTTTTATTAAGAATTAACTAAGTAAATATCCGATAAAAGAAATTTCTGCAATAGAAAGTATTGAAATCAAAACACCTTCCAAGAAGGTGTCAATATTCGCAAGTATTTTATTCCAATCACACTTTTTAAATTGCAATCTATTAAATAAATATCTTTTTTTTATTTAAAAGTAATTACGTAACTTATAACTTATATGCACTTATAAAGTTTCATAAGTGTGTTCCTTTTGACGAATAAAAAATTTGGAACAAAAGGGTCAGTAATAAAAAACAACTAGAAATTAAAGACTCATCATTTTCTACCTATTGTTATTTTAATTGGACATTTTATATATTTTTCCATATATATTTTTCCATAAGTAGTTTTTGCAATAGAAAGTATTGAAATCAAAGTGGTATAATCGACAAGTATTTTTTACCATACCATAAATTTGTATTTCAAATAAACATTTTTATTTTTATGTGTTACATCCTCAAAAAGTTTCTACAATTGAAAGTACTGAAATCAAAATGGAATCGCCAAGTATTGTATCTACGCATCAATGTCTGGGAAGTGATTTAAAAATTTTTCGTCGTTTAAATTTGTTGAAACTTCTCTAACTTGTTTCAAGGAGTTCACATTTGAACCGTGATGATTATTTATCAAATCCTCATTATTGCCAAGAAATATATTTATTCTGTCAAAATCTTCATCCATTTTCATAGTTGGAGAAATAAGTAAACAATTTTATAATATATTTATTTACATAAAATTAACTTCTTCAAAACTAATAAAACAGAAATTTATTTATCTCATTTTATTGCTTTTAAATAAAATAATCCAGAAAATATCCAGTAACATTTTGAATATAAAAATTTATGTCATCTAAGTTAAAAGTACTTTTCTAAACGTAAAAAATATTTCGCTTAATAAAAAAATTAAAAAATTTTTCTTTGAGGGATTTGATCCTCCGATCTCTATTTCGAAATTCTTGCTCTCGACTATCTAAGCAATTTTATTTTTTTGTCATAAGGATCAGAAATTCGTATCTCCGAAAGAAAATTTTTTTATTTTTCTTAATTAATCGAAATATCTTTTAAGATTAGAAAAGTACCCTAGCGGAAGAATCTATTATACATTATTGACTATTTTTGAATTTTTTTTCATACATTTCCGTACATTTTTGTATGTTTACGTACAATTTTATATATATTTGTACATTTAGCAGTTATTATTGTTTCTGTCACTGTGTTAAATTTAGGTTATAACGAATAGCTAGAATATGCTTTAGAGTTTATAGCCTAAATTTAACGCAATTGCGGAAACAATAAAATAGCTCAGTTGATACAAAGCAAGCCTAAGTTAAAGCCTAAGTTAAAGATCGGAGGTTCAAATCCCCGAACAAGAACGCTTTTTTTATATTTCATAATTTTTTCTATATGTTCAGAAAAATATTATTAAACTGTTCTAGGACATTTATTATACTTGTAGATAAAAAGGCTTTGTACGTTGCTTTTTAACATTGCGTAGAGATTGTTTCAACGGTGGTTTCCACCCATTGCAGTAACTTACAAAATATTAGCGGTCATCTCCAACGTTGCAGCAACTTCCATAACGTTAAAATGTTGTTAAAATATCGATGCCATAACGTTGCCACAACGTTGTGTGCTAGTAGGGCAACAGAATAATTATTAAAGATTCAATTGTAATTAATAAATATAATGAAATGTTCCTTTCATGTGTACTTCTTTGTTTATTATCACTGCTTTGCATAACCTACGCAATTTAATTACAACGAATGTTTAATAATCTTTTAGTATATTACAAACTTATTTACAAATCTCGATAAAATGTTGTTTTTGTTGTATTAGTTTATGGAAATTTATTTAATATGAAAAAATGAATAAAAACTAATAAATTATGAAAAATATTAAGTTACAGAAATTTAAGAATCTGTAATACTAACAAGGAGAACATCGTGCAGCTTGTAGACCATGTTTTTTAATATCAAAATATGTGCTCCTTGTTAGTATTACAGATTCTTAAATTTCTGTAACTTAATATTTTTCATAATTTATTAGTTTTTATTCATTTTTTCATATAAAATAAATTTCCAATAAACTAATACAACAAAAACAACATTTTATCGAGATTTGTAAATAAATTTGTAATAAACCAAAAATTATTAAACATTCAATTGTAATTAAATTGCGAAGCTTATGCAAGTTAAATAGTAATTTTTTCGCAGTGACCGGATTTTCGTTATTGCAAAGTGATTATTCACTATTTGCGTTTCAGTGATTAGAAAAATGTTTTTTATAAAAATATTATACAATAAATAATTTTTAATTATTATTATTTAATTAATATTATATGAAATATATTGTAGAACATTTATATTTTAGTATTCTAACTTTAATATATTTAAATCCTACATGTATAGAGTGCCTTGTAGTAAACTGTACATAACATTTATACAATCAATAAATCAATACTAGGTTGTACATTTTTCTATAGTTCTTACTGAAATAGTCACTTGTAGTAGATGCATTTTTGTGTAACTAAATTACGTATCAGATGCTACTCAATAATATGTATCTTGTCTACAAATATATGTGCAGAAACGAAATAATTAAACACGGTGATAGTTATTTATTATGTTATAATATATTCTTCAAATTTCATACACTTCTCTCATGCAAAGTAATAGTATTTGATTGTTAATTATATAATATCAATAATTATTAAGTAAAAATAATTCAACAAGTAATTATAATTTTTTATATTTATACATATACATGCGCACGAACGCATTAACAACAGTTACTATAATCATCAAATATTTATTTTTTTACATTTCTTCAAATGTACTATTTATTTATCATAATTTAAATCTTGATCTTATACTTTTCGCAAATGAAAGTGTAGAAACAAATCTTTAAAGAAAATGCACACAATCATATTTAGAAAATAATCCTGCAATATTAATTTAACTGTCTAGTATTTTTATTTATAAATACATATATAATTTATTTTCTTAATACAAAGTTACTGTATAGAAATTTAGAGAATTTAAATGACTTCTTCAATCCCTACAGTGAGACAAACAATTCTTTGAGAGAAATTATCTTCCTGAATTGTTCAGAAATGTGAATTGAAATACGGCGAAGGCACATGATTATTAATAATAAAGTTTTCTATGACTTGATTTGACAAGATGCAAATTATATTTAAATTCTTTATAGTTACGACGCGAATTATTTATAAGTAAGAATTGTGATTATGATACGAGTTCAGTGAATTAATCAGTTTTCGCAATTGACATGTATTAAATTTAAATTACCTATGATTATATTAAAGAAAATTATTAGAAAGTTTTATAATTAATATCAAATAAAAGAATTTTGCTTGTAATTTAAAATTTTTTTAAATTCATTATTTTCTTGAAGTCATATTCTATTACTACTAAGAAATAGTATATTACTCGTATATTACTATTAAGATAATTCTATTTTTATACTTATTTATATTTTAATTACACCTTTTTATAAGTAATTTATACTCCATAATAGTTTTCTGCAATTGAAAGTACTCAAATCAAAAACACGTTTCAAAAAGGTGTCAAAACCCGCAAGTATATGTGTTATTCTAATCAAACTTTGAAAATTGTTATCTGATAAATAAAATTGTTATCTGTCTGATAAATTTTAAAGTATAAGATAAAAATATCTTTGATTCTAATTCCCATATTTTCTCTACTTATTTATATTTTTATTACACCTTTTCTATATCTAACTTATATTCCATAATATTTTTCTGCAATTGAAAGTATTCAATTCGAAAACACCTTCCATGAAGGTGTCAAAACCCGCAAGTATTGTGCTATTCTAATCAAACTTTGAAAATTGTTATCTGATAAATAAATTCTGCAATTCAATCTGACATTGTTATCTGATAAATAAATAATTTTAAATTCTAACAGTAGTTATGCGGCCACCATGGACAGTCAAAACATGACCGACCTTGACCCCAGTGGGGGGAAGGGGGAAATGCAGTCTGTCCTAGGTGAGCCGCCGACGAGTGTCTTCGCTGAGTCATCGATCTTACATGATATGTTTATAAACATAGCTGGGTTAAATAAAAAAAGTTCGTTTTTTGGAAATTTGAAATTTTTTTTTTGTGAGTGTGTAGAGGACGCGGAACTGTGAAAGAGACTTTTTGATTTTTTTTTTATATCTCTTGCGAATCTCGAGCTATCGTAGTCAAAAGTTTTCTACAGAAATAAATTTTGGAAAAAGTAAATTTGTCTATCTCGGGAACCGCAAGAGATATAAAAAAAATTCAAAATAGCCTCAGTATGATTCCGATTCGCCTATACACTCACGAAAATAAAATTTCAAATTTCCAAAAAACGAACTTTTTTTCATGGTTGGGTAGTGTTACGGGTGAGTCATCGCGGTATCGATATCCGCGCGAGCTGTAAGTCATCGCGATACCGATGCTCGCTTATGACAAAGGGATACTCTCCAGTGTGATTATTTAATTACGCTTTCTTCTGCGCTTACATTCGATAATTATAATTTTACAAACCTTTTAGTTTTCTGCAAAAATAAATTTTGGAAACAGTAAATTTGTCTATCTCGGGAACCGCAAGAGATATAAAAAAAATTCAAAATGGCCTCAACATGGTTCCGAATTGCCTATACACTCACGAAAATAAAATTTCAAATTTCCAAAAAACGAACTTTTTTCATGGTTGGGTAGTGTTACGGGTGAGTCATCGCGGTATCGATGCTCGCGCGAGCTGTAAGTCATCGCGATAGCGATGCTCGCTCATGACAAAGGTATACTCTCCAGCGTTATTATCTAATTACGCTTTCTTCCGCGCTTATATACGATAATTATAATTTTACAAACCTTTTAGTATAAAACCTCTCGTTCCTCGCACGAGATTCTCGAGCCAAAGAGGATGTACCCACGACAAATGACCAATATTCGCCGACAAAAATGTTCATGATAATTGCGCGCGAAACTTTTTTTCGTACCACTACACAGTTTTTTGGTCTCGAATGTATTTTATCCACATCCACTTTATGGTGCTTTACAACTAACATAAAGTGTACTGATAAATATCTATAAAAGCGCCAACCGTCTTCGAACAGAATAACTTGCACTAAAGAATGGGACTGTTCACGCAAATCAATCGGGTACGGGCGTAAACGCCGAAAGGTTAAAACACTATGCAATACCGGATCTATCGGTTGAACACTTGTTCGGGAACTCTCAATAACCGATTCTTGCTCTCTCGATATATCTCCGAGACAAACGTCTTTCTCCTCCGGTAACATCGTCGAAACTGAACTTTATACATCGTTCTTTTAATTTTGCAACTAAAGCAAATTTTAACATGCTTCGACTTTAGCGAGGATGCTCTCGCGTAATTTGACCCATACTTGTATAGAAATATAAATTAAACTGGTTGGGAGGGTAAATTTTTTACATCGAACGTCATCGTATTGTTTTTAATCAAATAATAAAACATCAAAACAATGTTTAGCATTTTATAAGAAACCGTATACTTGCACGTGTTTTCATTTTCATTTCTTTTTTCATACGTAAATGTCAACGTAGCACGCGTTTGATTTAATATTATTTATCTAGTTTCAAAGCGTATTTTATATCTGCGCATTTATGTTTTTAAAATTTACCACATCTCTTGCACGATCTGTCGTTTAATTCATGATGATGATGCGAAACAAACGTGAGTTTCACCGATTCGATTTTAGCATCGAGCTGCAGTTTGACATGTTATTTATATATGAGATTCAAAGAATTTCTAAAATTTGATGAAATACATTTTTTTTTTGTTGGTAATATGTAGTAGTAGACACATACTTTTTAGATATTACTCCCCCACCATTCACAACTGGGTAATCGTATAAGAGGACACAGTTTTTTTCGCAG
Organism: Theocolax elegans; assembly: GCA_026168455.1. Lineage (NCBI taxonomy): Eukaryota > Metazoa > Arthropoda > Insecta > Hymenoptera > Cerocephalidae > Theocolax > Theocolax elegans. The sequence goes on along the minus strand of CM047429.1, from coordinate 513,141 downwards.
ACATTATACTGTGTACTCCGTTGAAAGTGCATTATGGATCAAGTATCTAAGATTCATGTTCTCAGTGTTCTCAATTGTGTTTTACGTATAGCGATTGTACGCGAACCAATGATTCGCACAATCAGTAAGAATATGCGTAGAGACAATCTAAAGACTTTTTCTACCAACATTTTGTTAAAAAAATTACGGTCTTTGGTTTCATTATGTAGCAGCGGTACGATTGAACATATGTTTAAAGTAGGGTTGTTCGATAATCAAATTATCAGATCAGTAATTATACGTGTGTTGAGAGACAGGAATCTTCATAACAACTCTGAATTCAGGAATATTATACACCGCGCCGGTACGTATTTTACTAGATCTTGTAAAGAGATTTTAGTATTGAATACTTAAAATTTATATATTTTAGCACTTAAAGAAATGGACGATGATGTTGAAGGAGATAATTATATTATGAATTGTCAATACAAAGTTGGTAAGTGTACAATATAGTTTTGTAAATTGACTTAATTTCTAATGCTTCTAATGCTTTTATATTTTACATTAGAACCCGACGGTATAGAAGAAATTAGACGTAATCAGCCGACCTCATCGTTTGAAGCAGATCCAATACCATCGACCAGTCGAATCATCGATACGCATGATGATAACGAATATTCATCCAGCATCACCTCCTGCTCGAGTTGTAGCGATACTTCATCCGTTGACGATAATTGTACGTATTATTCTTTATCTCGACACGTTTGTTTTAAACATTATAAATTGAATTTAATTTCATTTACAAAGGTGGCGTTTTCCAAAAAGGTGAAGGTTCACCAGAACAACGTTTCATTATCGAAAACCAAGTACGCAAACATTTTCAACGATTCGGGTTGGACGGAATGGAAGTTCAAGGAAGAGTAGCACGACCACCACCTGACGCAAATATATATGAGTGGATGGAAGGAGCTCTAAACGACTTACATCGTCATTTATGTGGCGATCGCGACGGTTCTGATTTCATAGGTGTAACTATCGATTCAGAAAGATTTATTCACGGATCTTCGTGGTTATCGTTCAGACCTATTTGTGATTTTAATGTGGAAGATCTATGGAACTTGTTATACAGTGCTGCTCAAAGTGCGGACGATTTTAGCATTGATGATTCGTTACGAATTAAATATGCTATTGTGCGGAATGTTTTGGGCCGCGGTCGAGTTAGGTTAACAGAGCAATGTGTACTTAAAAAATCAATTTTGACTATAAGGAACGATGATATTTTTTGTTTACCTCGGTCTCTAGTAACAGCATTGGCTTATGTGGTTAGAGGACAGATACGTTCGGGACAACTACACGAGTATTGGACAGCTATCAGAAATTCTGGCAGACCTCTACAAAAGGAAGCCGCTCTAGAACTAGTAGCTTTAGCGCAGGTTGCGATACCTGCTACCGGATGCGGAATAAATGAAATTCATCATTTTCAAGAATTTTTTGCTGATCGTGGTGTTGTCATAGTGGTATACAATTTCCAAAATTTCGGACGTGGTGAACACCCTGTTTATGACGGTACGAAATTCGTGATTGATACACATAAAAACATTACTCACTTTTTACGTATCATGTACTACGAATCGTCAAATCACTACCAACCGATTCTAAATTTGATAGGTGCTAGCGGTAGTAGGGGTTACTGCATACCATGCAATCAAAGTTACAGAAACGTTGAAGATCATCGGTGTTCTCACAGATGCTATAAGTGCATGCAAATTCCACCATGCGATTCCCATGAAATTTTAAAAAAATGTCCAATGTGTCTTAGAAGTTTCTTCGGTGAAGTGTGTTTCAATAATCACCGCAAACATGAATCATTCAAGAAGAATCTTAGTGTTTGTAAGGCTATTCAAGTTTGTCAATCTTGCTGCAAAACGGTTCGTGTATATAGTCGTAGAGAAAAACACGAGTGTGGTATTGTATATTGCAAAACTTGTAATGAACGATTACCAAGTGACCATTTTTGTTACGTTCAACATATCAAACGCGATAAGAAAACTTTAAGAACGATTTTCTTATTTTATGATTTCGAAACGGAGCAAACATTATCTGTATTGGGTGACGTTAATAAAAAAATACATGTTCCAAATCTATGCGTAGTGCAGCAAGTTTGCAGCTTTTGCCTTGAAGATACCAATATTTCAAACAGATGTGTACAATGTGGTATACGCGAATATATATTTAAAACAGATCCTGTCAAAGAACTGGTTGAACTCGCTTTGACTCCTCGAAAAATATTCAAAAAGGTTGTCTGTATTGCCCACAATTCTCAAGGGTTTGATGCTCAATTTATATTTAAATATCTTGTGGAGAAACGTAGCGGTCGTATCAAACCAACTGTAATTTTGAATGGATCCAAAATCATTTTGATGGAGTTTAAGAATATTAAATTTATCGACAGTTTAAATTACTTCCACATGCCGCTGAGTACTTTGCCAAAAGCATACGGCTTATCTGGAATTGAAAAAGGTACGTTTCCTCACTTATTCAATACACAAGAACACCAATCTTATATTGGACCGTTACCGTCTTTGGAAATGTACGCTCCAGATAGTATGCATCCTAACGAAAGAGAAAATTTTTTGTCGTGGTATAGAGAACAACAGGAGGTGGGATATATTTTTGATTTTCAAAAAGAAATTGTAAAATATTGTAAGCAAGACGTGAACATTCTGAGGTTGGCTTGCTTGAATTTTCGATCAACATTCATAAAGTACGATGTAGACCCATTCGTGGAATGTTCTACAATTGCTTCGGCATGCATGCATGTTTATAGAAAGAATTTTTTAAAGAAGAATCAGATAGGCCTAATTCCAATAGGAGGGTACCGACGTGCAGATAATCAATCTATCAAAGCGATTCAATGGTTATATTGGATGGAGAAAAAGGAATTAAACAGAGAAATTGCACACGCTGGTCGATGCCGAGAAAAGAAAATAATAGAGGGTATTCTAGTGGACGGTTACTGTGTTCCTACTGAACATGAAACCCATAATGGTATAGTTCTCCAATTCCATGGATGCTATTGGCATGGCTGTCCGCGATGTTACAAAATAAATAGAGATGAAATTTTATCGGACGGTCAATCGATGGATGATAGATTCGAAAAAACCAACGTCATTTCTGAAAAAATCAGAGCCGGTAATTATGAATTAATCGAAATTTGGGAGTGTGTATTTAAGAAGAAAGTTTCCGAAAGTGCAGAAATGAAACAATTTCTACGAGAAATAAGTAGTTTATTAGATCGAAAACCACTAGATCCCCATGATGCTTTCTTTGGTGGACGTACGGGTAACACGGTAAAAGTATACGACTGCAATGAAGAGGAAAAGATTAGATACGTTGATGTTTGCTCACTCTATCCGTACATATGTAAAAGAGGAAAACATCCCATAGGTCATCCAAAATTGTATGTAGGGGAAGAAGAATGTCAAAAGCTTATAGGACACGCACTCGATGTATCGAAAGTCGACGGATTGATTATGTGCGATGTGTTACCTCCGAGAAATTTGTACCATCCAGTTCTTCCTGTGAGAATGCATGGTAAGCTAATTTTCCCATTGTGTCGTTCGTGTTGCGAAGAAATGACACAAACTGATTGCCCTCATGAAGATCCGCTAGAACGACTTCTGCAAGGAACTTGGGTATCCGAAGAAGTTAAAAAAGCTGTCGAATTAGGCTACGTTGTTCATGCAGTACACGAAATTTGGCAATATAAAATGACACAGTATGACCCTAAAACGCAGAATGGCGGTATATTTGCACGATATATAGATGGGTTTTACAAAGATAAAATACGAAGCTTCAGGATATCCACCAGACTGTGTTACCGATGAGGAAAAGAATCAGTATATAACAAATATTGAGCGTAAAGAAGGTATACGATTAAACAAAAGTAACATTAAGTTTAACCCCGGATTAAGATCCGTGGCAAAATTATCTTTAAATTCTCTGTGGGGTAAGTTGGCTCAGCGTGAAAATAAGCCGAAAACGGATGTGATTACACAACCGCAGAGATTGGTAGAGCTGCTTACCAGTGTGGAAATTGATGTGAATTCAATTTTACCCGTAAACGATGATACACTGTACGTAAATTGGCAATATAAAAGTGATTCCCTCAGACCATCACACACTACGAGTGTAGTCGTTGCTGCTTTCACGACATCTCAAGCCCGTCTGAAATTATTTGGGTACTTGAACGAATTAGGAGAACGCGTTCTCTACTACGACACTGACTCTGTACTCTATGTGAGTAGAAATAGTGATAAAGATTTACCGCTCGGTAACATGCTTGGAGATCTTACCGATGAATTGGCTGACAAAGGAATAGGAACCTACATTACATCTTTTATTTCAGGGGGGCCAAAATTTTACGCATACAAGTACAAAACTCCAAATGGCGAAGAATGCGTGTGTAAAGTAAAAGGAATTCGTTTAAATTATACAAACAGTCAACGAGTGAACTATGATAGTATACGGGAAATGATCACTGCAAGTACGAATGAGATAACGTTAACTTCATCGGCTATTAGAAGAACGCGTTTTCACGACGTCGTAACGCAAGAAGAAAACCTGTAAACCTGTTTACGGTAAAAGAAGATTTGTGAACCTGTATAAAAGTTACCCGTATGGATACAAATGCTGACAAGAATCAAGAAGGTTGATGGCAAGAAGTATAAACATTGTTGAGATAAAGTACAAGCATCATTTTACTTTGTACATCCACACGTGAATGGACTCCTGCAAGAGTACGTACGCCTTATAACGATTTGGGAGAAAGATATAGTGCACTTTTACATCCGATGCAATCAACGGTCTGTAATTTACGCAGAATCGAATAATACCTGTTCCCTACTTGACAGTCCAAAGTTACTAAATTTCATTTTTCGTAATCCAAAATGGGTCAAAATAAGAGTAAACCAGATCAGATACCACTAATTGTTAAAAAGCAGGGAAAGAAAGACGGTATCCACACAAAGTCTCAATGGAAAAAGTACTCCGAAAATTTTTCTACTAATACCATCAGAATGTGTAAAAAAAAAGATAATTATAAAAAAATGTAATTAGAAAAATTGATCGATGTATCAACTCTACTTGTTAATAAACGATTTGATGAAAGATATTTTTACCCATTTCACTCTCTTACATTCACCTTACATTTTTTTTTTTATTTTCACCTTCTAACGACGATGTACAACGTAAAAAAAATACGCGTTTTACTAATTATAAATTTCATTAAATTATTAAAAATTAATTTTGTATTTCTATCAAATGTCTGAATCGCTCAAACGAGACATAAGATCATCTGTGCGGTAGCTCGAGGTTTTTGGGCGCGTGTACACGAGCGGGGCGCGATGTTGTACGAGCTCGTTTGACCGCGCGAACGTAGACGAGCTCGATCGCAAAACGCTCGTAAGCGGTTGCGCGCGGGGGCCCCACTGCGGTTCGCGAGCTCCTCGTTCGAGGTACGAGATTCACGGTACGAATACTTCATTTTCACGTACATGTAATCAGTCGTCATCATGGACACGAGATGGAAACATCCATTTACAGCGATACTAAGTGGTCCCACAGGTTGTGGAAAGACAGTGTTTGTTAAAAAATTTCTTAAAAATCTCGAGCGAATGTGCGATACACGAATCGATCGTAAAATTTTGTATTACGCCGAATGGCAACGGGGATACAGAGATTTGGGAAAGCAAATAGAATTTCGAGAAGGATTACCGCAAATCAGTGACTACGCAAACGATCCTCGATCAAAATTGATAATTATCGACGATTTGATGAGAGAATCATCGACGGATGGAGGCGCGATCGTTAATCTATTTACAAAAGGGAGTCATCACAACAATTTGAGCGTGATATTTATAACTCAAAACATCTTTCATCAGGGTAAGGGACAGCGCGACATATCCCTAAATACGCACTACATGGTACTATTTCGAAACTTACGCGATCGCGCTCAGATACACCACCTCGCTCGTCAAATCTGTCCCGAAGATCCGCGATTCATACGGGAAGCGTACGAGGACGCGACTAGTCAACCCTACGGATACCTCTTACTCGATTTGAAGCAGGATACACCTGATAATTGTCGATTCCGTACAACAATCTTTCCCGAAGACGACCATCAATGCGTCTACGTGCAGAAGAAAAAGATAAAACTCTGCGACTTTACAAACTGCGTACCAGTCGTGTCGGTGTAATGGCGTCGAAAAGTCGTCAACGCTCACCTTTCAGTAATAAAGTTACAGTAATTTTACGGGCTCTGTACCATTTGAAAGACGAGCAACGAAAGGCTTTACTCAACAAAGCAGATCCTAAACTGATAAAACATATTTGCGAGTGCGCATTGAATGTATTAGCTGGAAACGTACCACTTAGTAAGAAACACAAGTCCCAATTACGTAAACACACAACTGTTTTGAGAAAACTAGCTGAACCGAGAATAAATATTAATCGTAAAAAGAAACTCATTGTGCAACGTGGAGGATTTTTACCAGCTTTACTTGCACCATTAATTGGTACGGTTTTAGCAAGTCTTGTGACTAAGTGATCAACGGTATGGAGCATGCTCGAAAAATGGTTCTCGTCCCGTACGAGAATGTGGAGCGTATGAGGCAACAATGTGCATTTGACAGCGGTATGAATTCCGTACAAACACCTGGTACGACCATGAGTAGACTCGATGAAGAAATGAAGGATATTTTAAATTCCAATACGTACAAAGACGAGAGAGAAAAATGGTATCTTTACAGCCAAGTTTTACAAAGATATCTTCATTTTAGAAACAGCGACACTCGTCACGACCAATTGAAAGAAATAAATGATTTTGGCGATGATGAGGTGACGAAAAGACCACGAGAAGACGAGGCAGAAAAAAAAGCTATCGACGAACGCGTGATTGAGACCGTTCCCGTCAAGTTTAAAAAAATGGCTGATAATTTATTACATCATCTGAGAAGTCACGAAAATATATCGTGGAATGATAGAGGTAAAATGATCATAGATGGCGCACCGATGAAGGGTATGAACATTATCGATCTGGTAAATGACGCCGTAAGAAATAGAAAAAGAACGCCTCCACAGGGTAGCGCTCAGTTTGCGTCATTGCTTCGTCGTGCATCGGTTCCCAGAGAATACATTGGAAACGAACGCGTTTGGAGAGAGGTCGCAAAGAAATCGTTATTGTCAAGTTCGTCATCGGATGAAACACACGCGCCTAAACTACCAAAAACTGACACTGATAGTGCCAATCATTTAAAAAGGAAAGCGAGTTCCATCTCTACGAGTAGCTCGGACGAGGAAGATCGTACTCCGCGTATTAATAGGGTTAAGACACCTGTGAGACCAGGTAATCTATTATTGAATTCATGGCAGCGACTAGCGGGGAAGTAAAGTTAAAAATGGATGACGAAAAGAGTGTACTAGACTCGATGATCGAGTTACTTCCTTTTGAAATGCATGTACCCGGCTATAAATTTTGTGGTCCAGGTACAAAACTAGTCGAACGTCTCGAACGTGGTGAAATTGGAATCAATCCATTGGACGATGCTTGTCGAGAACACGATATTGCCTACGCTGATAAGAAGACGAATCGAAATCATGCCGATCGAGTTTTGGCTGAACGTGCTTTTTCACGTATGTTGGCGGGGGATACTCCGAGCGATGAAAGAACTCTGGCGATGATGACTGCTTGCTGTATGGTTAGTAAAATCACGTTCGAAAAATTTTTTGGACGTATTAAGAAAGCAATCAAGCGCAACAATAAGAAAAAGAATAAAAAACAAAAAACCTTATCAAAAGAGGCTAAGAATCATGAATAATCAATTGGAACTCTTGTATTATGGTTTACCAAGATCTACCGCATACGCTGGAGCTGACAAATTGTTACAAACCACCCGTAAAACGTTTAACTCGGAACGTGTGATTGAATGGCTCGAGAGTCAGGATGCATACAATAAACACAAATTTGTTAGACGTAGATTCGTTCGACGTAGTTATAACGTTCGCAATATTGATGATGTTTGGGAAGCCGATTTAATGGATTTGAGATTATTGAAAACGTACAACGATGGATTCACTTATATTTTGACCGTTATAGATGTTCTTAGCAAATATGTATGGATAGAGCCGGTAGAGACGAAAAGTGGTAATAACGTCGCTAAAGCTTTTGAAATTATTTTAACCAGGACTGGTGGACGAAAACCGATATGTCTGCAGACCGATAAAGGTCGCGAATTTACGAACCGCGAATTCCAACAAGTCCTCGAAAAAGAAGATATAATCTACAGAATCGTACGTAGTCCTGACATTAAAGCAGCTATCGTTGAAAGAGTTATAAGAACAATTAAAGAACGAATATGGCGATTCTTTACTCATACCAATACCAGGCGTTATATCGATGTATTAGGAAATATAGTCGATGCTTATAATCATACAAAACATTCAGCTATCCAAATGAAACCAGCCTCAGTCACCATATACAATGCCGCAGAGGCACGTAAAAATTTGAAGCACCGATACGAATCGAAACACCAACCTGATGTAATTAAACATGTTAAATATAGAGTTGGTGATTCGGTTCGTGTCAGTCGCGCGAGAAACGTTTTTGCAAAAGCATACGAGGGCGGATGGTCTGAGGAAGTTTTCAAGATTTACAGAATTTCAACATATCGTTATCCGGTTGTGTATTTTTTAAAAGATCTGGCCGGTGAAGAAATTGATGGGTATTTTTACGGGGAGGAGCTTTGCAAAGTAAGATTGGATTTTACGAATAAAGTTTTTGAAATCGATCAAATCTTGAAGTCGCGAGGACGAGGTCGGTTAAAAGAATATTTTGTAAGTTGGAAAGGTTATCCTGAAAAATTTAATTCGTGGGTAAAGGCTAGCGATATTGCTGAAACAAGATGATGAAAGATCAATTTTACGTCGTCTTACCGAGCAACAGTAGTATACAATTTTTTCCTGATAACACAACAACACACTTTGTTACACAGCTACCGCAAACTATTCGTTTACAAGGCTCGTGGAACGTTGCTCTCTCAGAGATTCAGATACCGCTCATATTCCAACACTTTACGTCGGAGGAGGAGAGATCGGTACATATGCGTATCGCACCACCGCCGGCTAAATCAAGAATCTCGGCTATCGATGTAATTGATATACTAAGCTCCAGCTCATTTACCGTTGACGATGTATCGTATATACGACGCGGGGTTTACAAAAGTATTGAAAGTTTGGTAGAGGAAATCAATGAATTGCATTGCCTTAAAGGCCATTTAAAGTTTAGCGTTGAACGAGGTGGGTACACATCGGTACGTCGAATATGCCATCAAGAATATTGTTCGGAACTGGTACACCAGATACATTTTTCGAGAAAAGTTAGAAAAACTCTTGGATTTGATTTCCGGAATGAGCACAACGAATTTATTTATGTTGATAAAGATAAAGATAATTTGATAATTTCCGATTGTCCCGCTAATCTTGCGAGTTGTTTACCAGACATGTTGATGATATATACAGATATCTGTGAACCATACGTAACCGGTGATGTACAAACACGATTATTAAGAGCTGTATCGTTAAATATCGACGATTATAAGTACGGTGGAATGAGATTAAAAAGTTTCTCACCATCCATGTACTTACCACTGTTATTCAACAACTTTCAAACCATTGAAATTGATATAAGAGATCAGCACGGAGTATCGATACCATTTGATTACGGTACGTTGACAGCAACGCTGCACTTTAAACGAGTTGACTAAATAATAATCATGGAACGTTACGAGGAATATTTTAATTTACAAGTTGGATGCGGTAGCAGTGGTGGTGTCGGACGGATTTACGCTGGATATCCCTATCAGAAAGGTCACGGCGGTATTGGCTCTTTTCTCGCCGGTATTTTTCGCAGAGTTTTCCCCCTTTTGTCGAGGGGAGCTAAAGCTGTTGGGAAAGAAGCATTGCGAACCGGAATAAATATCATGTCTGATGTAGCGACACACAATTCACCATTGAGAGAATCATTTAATAATCGTATGCGTGAATCTGGTGAGAATCTAAAGAGAAAAGCAAATGAAAAAATTGATAAATTGATGGAGGGGTCGGGATATAAAAGACAAAGAATTGACGGAGCGTTACAGTTGATGTCTGGTACAGCGGGGAGACAAGTCAAACGCTCGAAAAGTAGAAAATCGAAAAAAGCACGTAAGTCAAGAGGAGGTAAAGTCGCAAAGAGGAAGAAGAATAAGAAGCAAACTAACAAAACCAAAAATAGACATTACACTCGTACAACAAGAGACATTTTCGGTTAGCAATGGCTTTCTTACATACACAATCCTGCGAGTGTCTTAAATCGGAATTATTGTTATTTGAAATTCCACCAACGCAAACGACCATTGAAGGATCGCACTGGATACAATATAAACCGATAGCATCGTTGACAAATGATTCACCGATAGAATTTGTAATACCTGGAAATGGTGACGAATATTTGGACCTTGCTCACACAATGTTGAGTTTGCGAGTTTCACTTAAACCTTCTACGGACACGTATGCAGAAGGTGTTGAGGCTGAATTAAAAAAATCTGGTCCGGTAAATAATTTTATGCACTCACTATTTAATCAGTTTGATGTGTTTTTCAACTCAAAACCGGTATCACCACCGAATAATTCTTATGCTTATCGAGCGTACATTGAAACTTTATTGAATTATGGTAGTGCTGCAAAAGAGTCACATCTGACAACTGTTTTATGGTCGAACGACACAGCTGGAAGGATGGATGACACGGAGGGTGGTAATGAAGGTCTCACTCATCGAAAAAGTCTTTTAAACTATAAAAAACCTGTAGATTTAATTGGACATTTACACAGTGATGTATTCAATCAAGATAAATTATTAATAAATGGTGTGGACGTACGGGTTAGGTTAGTTCGTTCCAGAGACAATTTTTCGCTTATGGATACGATCGGATTATTGTCTGTTAATATCGAAGAGGCAAATTTGCTCGTTAGGCGTGTAAAAATTAATCCTGGTGTGTTACTTGCACACGCTAAAGCTTTGTCAAAAACAACAGCAAAGTACCCTATCACAAGAGTGGAGGTGAAAGCTGTAACAATGCATAGCGGTATACATGGTGAGACGTTGGATAATATAATATTAGGTCAATTACCGCAAAGAATAATTGTAGGATTCGTTAAAAACAAGGCTTTCAACGGTAACCAAAATTTTAACCCATACAATTTTGAACATTTTAATATTAATTTCCTGTGTCTGTACATTGACGGTGTACAAATACCTTCGAGACCGCTACAACCTGATTTCAGAAATAAAAAATTGTATGTTGACGCCTATCACACGTTATTTTCGGGCACAGGTATACACTTTCTAAATGAAGGTAACAATATTTCGCGAGAAGCATACCCTAACGGCTACTGTCTTTTCGCCTTTGATTTAACTCCTGACTTATCGGCAAACGATCAGTCACATTGGAATTTGATTAAACACGGTAGCGTTAGGCTAGACGTAAGATTCGAAGAACCATTATACAGTACTGTAAATTGCATCGTATACGCCGAGTACGAGAATATATTGGAGATTGACGCAGCGCGACAAATAATAGTAGATTTCAGCGGCTAAAAAGTTTTGTATAGATGGCGCTTTTAATGTTCGCTTTGAATATAAGATGCTCTGAGAAGTCATGAGTCAGTCTATATAAAAGTTTGCTACAGTCAAGATGGATATGATTGTTGACATCCAGTGTTTCAAAGATAAGGACGATGTTACCGTTCCAAAGGAAATTGCAATCGTCTCGTTGGTTGGAGATTTTAGTGCACACTGGATTCTGACTCCATCGATAGGTATCGAACGACTGCCCGACGATATAAGAAGACAAAACAATTGGTTAACGTTTAACCATCACGGATTAGATTATTTCGAAGGTGATGTGACGAAAAAAATGGTTTCAAAGACTTTGAAGGAGATAACGAAAAGTGCACGGAAAATTTATACACGAGGTAAAGAAAAATGGCTCATTTTGCAAAAATTGACAGTGTGTGAAGTTGTTAATTTGGAAAATGACAAGGATTGTCCATCATTTCAAAATCTACCTTGGAGCGATAAATACTGTATTCAGCACAGGTTAAAAAACACTCATTTAAAATATAGTTGTGCTTTAAATAACGCGTTTCGGTTAAAAGAGTGGTTGCGTTTACGCGAACAAGATATTTTTGACGAATTCATATTCACCGTACCAGCACAGCTTTGCGATGAACAGTTTGGAAATTCTAAAACTCTTAACCAAGATTCGGTCACATACAGTGGGCGTATTCCCAGCAGATCAGATTCCACGGGTGTGGACGAAACCGACGGCATTTATCTTCAACACTGATGACCATACAAAACCGGGAATGCATTGGGTTGCTGTGTACGTAGATAAAAACAACGATGCGTATTACTTTGATAGTTATGGAAACCCGCCGATTGTACCCGAGCATATAAACAGAATAAAAAGAAATTGTAAACGATATCGTTGGAATTCCATGCAGTTGCAAAGCGAAACGTCTGACGTATGCGGTCAGTTTTGTATAATGTTTCTACAATGTATGAGTAAAGGTGTCGGTATGCAAAAGTTTCTCAAACGTTTTTCTGCTGATCTTGTAAAGAACGATGGTATCGTACGAAGACACGTGCGATATAAAAAAGATGACGTGGGATTCACCGGAAACGGTGGCTGCAGTGTCAGATGTTTACAAAATTCGAGTAGCAAGATGTCTTTGTTATAATATACGGGTTAATCACCCAACAACTACCTCCACTACCAGACTCGATTCCACCTCTTCTTCAGTGTTGGTTACGTGGCAGTTCGCTGATGGTCACATTTTTGCACATGACTCCCCTCTCTATCGGTAGACGTTGTTGAAATAGCGCCTCCGCAACACCGAACGGCATCAGTCTTGAAGTGCTGTTTCTGTACCGTTTCTCAATCTTTCATTTTTAAAGTGAGGATGGCTGCTAACCACCAAAGTATTGAATCGGGAACAGGAGTCCAACGGTTGAGACCACACCAGATTATATCTCGTTTTTACAGTTTAAATAAATCTTACACAAAAAAGCTTGTGATCGGTCTCGAATTCGATGATATAGACTACGTGGAAATACGACCAGTGATACGTTTACTCGGTACAGATTTCGTTGGTATACCATTTTCAGCGCTTGGATGGACCGAATTACTTTCATCTTTTGACGATGTTGACGGCTATTTTCGAGGATTCAAGGATCACCTGCAGGATCATAAAGTTTATGGCCACGGATGGATCTTGAGGTATACACATGTCCACAAAGATAAGGCGATAGAAATCGAGGAGGATCGGAAACTAACATCAGATGACCCACCTTCAAAACGTTATCATCGTAGTATAGTGATGAAAAAAGTTACGTTTGATAAATTAATTTTAGTTAATTTTAGATTAAAATATCTCAATTTAATATCATCTTTTGTAGACTCTGTGACGCGAAAAACATTAAACCTTGTTTACGATAAAAATGTTGCTTTGTATAACGCTCAAATCACCGAATTTACTGTAAAAAATGTTGCTAGCGTTATATCGGCGGTCGACGACGAAATTGTTAATACCGTGTATGTAGAAATCACGAAAAATGCGGAGAGTGTTACAAGTTTAGTTTGCAAAAATGACGTGCAATACATTATGTATGAACTTTTAACGTTACACAGCGAAATTATTGTAAAAATACTAAATAATCGATTTACATAGAACTTTATAAATATTGTAATATGGTAATAGTGAATAAATATAAGATATATTTAATCTACATGGTTTAATCGATTATTTGATTATCCTAGTAAATCCTCGTCTAGTCCTTTTTCCTTTGTCATTGCCACTTGTTAAAATAAGTAGATACATTTTTAAAAATAGCTAAATTAAAAATAATAATAAATAAATTATTATATTTGTATTATAATAAATGTTTCATGATATAATTCACGAATAAAAGCGCAAAGAAGAAAGCGCAATTAATATAATCGGTATTCTAAAAATTGTACAATAAATGTTTCGATTTGAGTCAGCGGTAACAAGTATCATGTAGTCGCGCGTCAACGTGTCGGGATGACTCAGCGGTATCATGTAGCTGCGCATCTACATGACTCAGCGGTATCAAGTATCATGTAGTCGCGCGTCGCCGCGGCAGGGTCAAGGTCGGTCATGTTTTGACTGTCCATGGTGGCCGCATAACTACTTCTAACTACCTTATTTTATCTATTTCTTTGAATTTTAATGAAACATTTTTATAAATATTACGAAAATTTCGTATAAAAAATTTCTGCAATTGAAAGAATTGAAATCAAACTGAAATCGACAAGTATTTTGAATCGTACCATAAATTTATATTTTATATAAACATTTTTATATATATTACTTAAACTTCGTAAAAAGTTTCTGCAATTGGAAGCACTGAAATCAAACTGTAATCGACAAGTATTTTGAACCATGCAAAAATTTCTACCAATCTGAATACAGATTTTTTTATATGAAAAGTATCTTACACTATTATTTTTCATTTCTGGCCCTCACATGTTTTACAGTAATAAATAAATAATATTCTAATGATTTAATTTGTGCAAAATTAATTTCTGCAATACTAATAAAATGGATATTTCTTTTTTATTCTTTTAAATAATAAAATAATACTTGCACCACCGTTGGTTAAACGCTTCATATATGTGTTAATTCTGACTTACTAATGTATTCCTTTACATTTATGAAAGTATACAATACCGTGAAGAAACTGCAATGAGTAATAATATATAAATATTGCAATACTATCTGGCAATTTTAATATCCTACATCACCAATGATAAAATAGACATCATTATTTTTATCTAATAAAGTTCCTAAAAGAGGCCTGCGATGGCTTGGTCGGTAGGGCGACGGACTCGTAATCTGGAGTTCCGAGGTTTGATTCCCGGCCCCGGCCGATTGATACAAGCACCACTAGCGACTGTATTTTCAACAAGTGCTTTCTTCACCAAGGCATCGTATGACCTCCGTCGCTGATTAGCAAGTTTTTCTTAGTAGTTATGTAAAATAATTATTATTTCACTTAACTAAGGATATACAATCTACATGATTTTACCAATTAATTAATTAATTAATAAGATAAAAGCTAAGATGTATGTAATTATTTATAAAATGTAACATCAGTTAATATAGTCAGAATTAACACATATATGAAGCGTTTAACCAACGGTGGTGCAAGTATTATTTTATTATTTAAAAGAATAAAAAAGAAATATCCATTTTATTAGTATTGCAGAAATTAATTTTGCACAAATTAATATCATTAGAATATTATTTATTTATTACTGTAAAACATGTGAGGGCCAGAAATGAAAAATAATAGTGTAAGATACTTTTCATATAAAAAAATCTGTATTCAGATTGGTAGAAATTTTTGCATGGTTCAAAATACTTGTCGATTACAGTTTGATTTCAGTGCTTTCAATTGCAGAAACTTTTTACGAAGTTTAAGTAATATATATAAAAATGTTTATATAAAATATAAATTTATGGTACGATTCAAAATACTT
>CM047429.1:470000-492500 GCA_026168455.1 Theocolax elegans | reverse complement strand
CTTAAATAGTGAAAATCAGCAATTCTGCTCCGGACTCTGGAAACCTAATGCTGTCTAAAAGATATCTTTTTATAGTCAGAATCTGCCTATAAATTTCCAGAGTGGGTCTAAATCATTAAGATCACTTATGGTCAAAATATCTGGGAAAAGTGCCCGAAATATTAATAGAAACGTATATTTGTTGCCTGTAACGATGAATCTATTAGCATGATCATTGCAAAAAAATTTATGCACTTACTTTGGAGTGGTAAAAAAGTATCTCCACTTGTTTCAGTATCCATCTAGTCTCCTATAAGCTGCTAGAAATACAAATATTATTATATAATTGTAAAAAATTAATGTTGAAACATTTATAATGCTGGATTTTCAGTTTTACAACCCTTACAAGAATTATAATACTAATCTGAAGGATTACTATAAAAGTATCAACATTATTATTATTATTATTATTATTATTCAGCAATATATTGTTTGAATTTCACAAACTTGTCACTGTCGCATAATCATATTACTGATTATAATCTCAGATCTGACTTGTTTATATATTTTTTGTATTAAATACGTATATTGAGTTATTATAATAATAATGCTAATATATTTATAGTATATATATTGATCGATTTTGAGATAAATAACTAAAAAAGCGGGTGTTGAAAAAACTTGAAAATGTTAACGTTTTGAGGTTAGAATAACGTTTGAAGAAATAGATTGTAGTGTCTATAAATTATTTTCTGTTTTCTGTAAAACATTTCCAGTGTGCAGCTAAAATTTGGTGCTTTTAAAATTTTGATCGGACTACTAGATTTGATATATACATATTTTCAGTTATAAAGTCATAATAATTGGTCAAATATGTTTTTTGATATTAATAACTTTTTGTCATATCTGGCAAGGAAGGTAGCCCTAACCGATCCCACCGTTTCAAGAGATATGTATTTCTTCATGCCAACATCCACATTTAAGGGGTGAAATCAACCCCTAAATTTTACCCCAAAAATAGATTTTTTGTTATACCTTGTAACATTCGATCCAAGATCATGTTGGATCTTCGTATACCGCGCAATACTTCAATTATCGCAGCAAAACCATTTGCGATGGCGCAATAAATAATTGAGCGTCATATTGCATCCGGTCCGATCGACAACGAACATCGTTGACGTCGTGCTGACTCGCGCCGATAGCGCAGCGTTCGCGGAAAGCTACTCGGATGCGATCGTCCAATAAGCTATAGATACTTGTTGCCAGGCCAATATTGCAACCATAGCAATTTTGGCACCATCCACAGAGTATCTACGGGAAAAGCTTGAATCGACGCAGCAAGGAAACGCTGACTCCAGGAGTCTCCCACCACAGGCGGAATGCTCCTCGAGTAGCCGATCCGCCGGATTAGTGACAGAAGAGAGTCATCACCCAGACGAGGCGGTCGCACAGAACAGACCCAACGCCCAGACCAGGCGGTTGCACAGAAGAGATCCGATAGCAAACCACGATCGACACGTGAATAAGCAACTCACATACACACATACACACACACACACAGAGGCCTTTCTTTTAAATCAGGAGGAATAAAAGGCAGTAAAGGAACTTTACTTTACCATTCAACCCGATCCTCCAATCGTGCCTACCTGCTTCGGGTGGTCGCAAACCGCAACCTAAATTCCACTCAACCTCAAGTTACGAACGTAACATAATATTAATTGGCATCCTTTGTGGGGAGTTGCGAGGAGGATCGTCGAAAAATATAAAAACGCGTCGAAACTTAGAAGGCTATTCAAGAACAGGTCGATCGACCGCCTAAGCAACGTAGAAGGTTCATCAAGCAACTAAGAAACGGGAGTCAGTCAGTCAACTAATCGCCTACGCACTAGATGCGAGCAATTATCGCTCAATTTCAAACAGAGGCTTTATCAGCGCCGTCCGTACCATCGTTAAGGGCATCTACCCCATCGCGACGAATTTCAACTCAATCTGCCGATTCAACGCCATTCACATCGTCACTCTCCTCACGCCAAGTCATCCGTAATCGTAGGCTTCGTCAGACTAACAGCACCATCGTAATTCACCTTCATAGCGCTCGCTTCGTGTTGTAAGTCCTTGTATTTTAAAACATTTCGGGAAAAATTCCTTGCCACAAATTTTATTCGTATTTTCGATCGTTATATTTGCGTTAAGCTAAATTAAAGGGCGCAAGCAGCATTGCAATTTCACGTATTACTCTGTATTTCACTGATCTAAACGCTTATTAATATTACGGTAAATTATACACTTATTACTTATTATACTTATTACGTTAAATCATCTCATTTTCATTGGATTTTTCGGTCGCTCTCGCAGCGAACGCAGCTTATCGGGAGATAACAAAAAGTCCAGGAACCGTATCAGTTCACTGTCCTCCGTACGCGCGAGTCCAAGAATAGATGATTTATTTAATAATCTCAAATCAGATGAATTTCGTAAAATTAATAAAATTTTTGCACGATTAACGGGAGAGAAAAAGACTATATTTTTAGCCAAACACGTTACGGATAATTTACCGCGTCCATTTCCACATTTAGATAGACCAGCCCAAATTGAGTCCTTAGAAACTCCGTTAATACAGTCACAGTGCGCAGAGAAATGCGATTTAATGAACGAATACTTAAGCGCAGAAGCTTCCGGTTTTTCTTTAAATCCTTCCGGTACAAATTATAACTCCGTAATAAATGCGGATTTTATTAACAGGACCCTTAAAAGCGCAAACAGAGCCGGTTTCAACTCCCTGGCTATATCACGCACTATTGGATTAGTCATTACAACATATTATAGCAGCACAAAAACAATTATCCGAAATGATGCAAAACTCAGCATTCATCTCGCTTAATCAACCCGCGACAAATCCAAAAACTTTAATACATTCGAATCAGTGCATCGACACCATATTGTGAATTCCCTTTGATAAACGGAAAACGTATAGGGAATGCATTTAATAACGGGAATATTTATAATGATATCCGCAGCGATCATATTACTAATAAGTTAACTGCACCTTTAGCACGCGGGAATTGACTAACTATATCGTAGACGATAAACCTCATTTCAATTTTTAATGGTTAGCCGGATAATCTAAATTTATTTTGCTCTTCAGTCAGACGAGCGTTAGAATTACTAGGGCCCGAGGACGAGGGAGACCTTTTACTCGCGCTCGCCGGCAAATTAACGAGCAAAGCAGCGGACGGTTATACCTCTCGATTAAGTAATTATAGAAATTTAAAAACTCTCCTATCAGACTAACCACGCAGTACACAAACGTAGGGCTGACAGATTAGGTGATTAGATTTCCATGATTAAACAAGGGCTTTTAAGACCCGAGACATTTATTGATAGGAGTCAGGTTATCGAAGTAAGTAGCGTAACGCCAGGTTCATCATATACGCTAGGTAAATCATTATTTAACTTAAATGGTATCACATGCAATGAACATGTTGTACCAGACGATTCCCCATATGCACGAACGGATTGCTGGGATGGGATGTAATAAGTGAATTTTCCGGCGTGATAGACGCCGTCGCAATGAATTTAAAATTAGGGAACCTGGTAATACCCTTCGAAGTTAGCGAAACCATTGAGATTCCTCCGCGAATGCGAAGAGTAATAAGCGGACGAGTACTTAACACGGAAGTTAAAATAGGTTGGGTACCACTGACCTCCATAAAAGACGGAGTATTATTTGGAAACTTCGTAGCAGAAAACCACAATGGCAGCATATTTGCCGAATGCATTAACCTAACGTCCGAATTTATACATATCCCCGTACCCATAGTAAAATTGCATGAATGTGAAACTGTTAAACATTAGACGACTGAAAATGTCGCCGAGGACGGCCAAGAAAGCGATCGAATATCGCAAGGCGCGTGCATAAGACGCCTAGTAAGCGAAAAATGCGATACAAACACGTAAGTACGCTATTTAAACGAAATATTTTTATTCGATGATTGGAAAAGAGCAAATCGAGTAGATTAAATAATGCAATTAGCCGATTTAGATAGCTGCAATCGAGAAGAAATGGAACACATAAGAGAAATCATAAACGAATTTCCCGCAGCATTCGGCCTTGAAGGAGAACCTCTCCCCGCCACCCACTTAGTAATGCATAAAATACAGCTCAGCAGGTTACACACCAAAATGCGCCGCATTTTCGGCACCGCTCGGGAACCATGCACAACAGTACTTACAATATAAACATATGGCCATGGGGTTTCACGTCGCTACGGCATCTTTCTCAAGGGCAGTGTCGTTAGCGTTAGCAGGTCTTCAAGCAAGAGAAGTGCAGGTATACTTAGACGACCTAATGGTATACGCTCAAACAATGGAGGAACACGGAAAACGATTGAGACGAGTAGTCGAGCGCTTAGTAGATGCAAACCTCACTATAGAACCAAAGAAATGTCGATTTCTTAAAAACGAGGCTAGCGTACTTGGTCACATAAATAGGGGGAGGAAGTATCAAAACCAACCGACAGAAATTGGTCACAGTCCGAAACTACCCGACACCAACCAACGCCAAGAAGGTAAAACAATGGCTAGGCTTTGTAAGATACTATAGACGGTTTATAAAGAACTTCGCAAGCTTTGTAGCTCAACCGCTCTCTAAGCTCCTACGCAAAGACGAGCCATTACTTTGGGAAAAGGAACAGGAAGAATCTTTTAATATGTTAAAGGATTCACTCTGCAGCAAACGAGTTTTCATCGCCCCTGATCTCGATAAACCATTCATAGTGACTACCGAGACGTCCGATTACGCAATAAGGTATTCTACTTACGATAAGGAATTCCTAGCAATAGTTTTCGCAAAAGACCAGTTTTCTCATTATCTATACTCGAAAGCCTTTACCTTGATTACCGACCACCAACCAAAGAAACAGGACCTCAGGTTCAATAGACTGAAAGCTTCGCTCCAAGGCTACCGCTTCACTGTCATATAATGACCAAGCTAGAAAAATTGCTGATTTTCACTATTTAAGGTTTAAATGGCTTGACCCTTACCACATTGAAAAAAATGAATAATTTCTTCCACCATTATTTTAAAAGTAAGTATTCAAAA
Organism: Theocolax elegans; assembly: GCA_026168455.1. Taxonomy (NCBI): domain Eukaryota; kingdom Metazoa; phylum Arthropoda; class Insecta; order Hymenoptera; family Cerocephalidae; genus Theocolax; species Theocolax elegans. Next base: position 487,420 of record CM047429.1, on the reverse strand, counting down.
TTGAATCTAATTCGGTTGGTGTTGATTTTTTTAAATCTGATTTCAGATTCGTTATCAGCGACCTGGAGAACCTAAGTATTCAAAATTTGGTATAAATTCGAAAATTTTTTAAACAAATAAGGAGTTTCCGATCATTTCATGATGTTACAGACGCCATCTTGGAAAATTTTTCGGAAAAATTCGCAAACATCAAATGATTTAGTAATAATATCATTTGCAATATGAATCCGTCTCACAATCTTCGTTAAACCGTTTTATTCTAAACAAGCATATCAAAATGTTGAAAAATGTATTTCTGATTTTTCACCAAATTCAAACCGCCATTTTTAAATTTTCCAATGGAAATTTTGAAATTCCGAATTCAGAATCGGAAAGAGCGAAAAATTAGTTAAAAAAAGTGCTTCTGGTTATTATTTTTATTTTTTTTCGACAATTTTCTAGGCAAAAAACCAATCGACTATAAAATGTCCGCTTAGGAAGAAATGGGTTAAGTCCTGGAATCGTTAATATAACTGTCAGCGCATGGATCTATCTCGCTCTCTCTCCCTCTCTCGAGTCTCGAGTTTACATGGTTGCAGGTTGATTCTCTATGGTAAGATGTACTGCAAATGCAGGATCGGCCTGCAATTAAAATGCACTCACGCACACTAATATAAGACAGCGCAGGCGATATAAAATACACGGAATGCGGAGAACAATATCTGTCGCGTGTCAAGACGGGTATCCTAACATGTCTCTTATGCGAGTGCACGCATACCTTTCGCGCGCAAAGTCTATCGCGCTGTGAAGTAGCTGCGCAAGTTTAATAAGAAACTGGTCCAACATCCGGAGACGATCTGTAGTTACAACGTGATCTGCTTCTACCTCGTTTGGCTAACCCACCCAATTTCTATCTCGATTGACAGGGGGCACGACGTTCGCGTTATCTCGTTCCTCGCGTGGAAGGGTGCTCGATTGCGTCTCTCATAGGAACCATGTTGACATATACTTACGGTTTGGGGTACTGAACATGACATTTCTTCTTATGCTTTTGAGCATCCGGAATTTGATGAGTGTTTCGTCCATAGCTAAAGATGTTGAATTCTGGACCACGTATTTTGGAACTAATTTGGCTCGGAAGCCTCACACGCTATAAGAGAGGACACGGTTCTTCTTCCATACCAAGTCCCCAACTTTACAAGAATCAGCTCGTCTCCCGGCATTATAATGACCGGCTTGCATATCTTGTGTTTTATTAGCTTTAGCTGAAGCTTTCATCTAAAGCTCAGGTAAACGTGATAGTCGATAACCCCACTCAAGCAACTACTGGTATTCCAAACATTGCTGAGTCAGCTCGTCTTGAACTCGGCAAGCAGTGTTAGATGGCTCAGGCTGCCAGCCGTAATTGAACATGGCCGGGCTTCATCCTGTCGAACTCTATACCGCCGTATTTAAAGCAAATACGACAATTGTCTAAAAATACTCCCGGAGTACATAAACTCGTTTTTGTAACTCCACGATCGTCTTATCATTAGCTTTCCAGTTGGGCACTGCTTCTATTCAGCGCATGAACAAGTCCTGGAAGACTACAGTATATTGAAATTCTCTAGCTTTGGCATAGTAACGTGACCAATAATGAAACTTCGCCACGAGAGCAAACGTCTTTTCTCGACCTAAATGTTCGCTGCTGAATCATCATGGCATTTACAGAGGATAACCTGTTTGTACACTTCAGTCATCCATTTCGGTATTCACCTGATACTAAAACAGTTTTTCACCCTGGATCTTCCAATAAGGAAATTCTCTTGGCCTCTCTCTTACGCCTTTAGCCTATACGACGTACTACGTATCGGAGAGTATGACGAGCTCGTTTTCCTCACACATACGAGAAAATGCAATGGGTATTTTAGGCTCCTTTACTCTGCTCAATATTAAAAATATGAGATCGGACTTTTAAAGATCACCTAGCGAGCCGTCTCGTTGGATTGTATATATTGGTTAAGGGGATGCCATACCTGAATTAAATCCTACTATGCCGACACCTGTATATTACACGCACTATTTCTCCTATTACTATTATTTAATAGAATGACAACCTATAAACGAAGTGGAGGCATACTTTTAATACATATATTAAATAAATTATGAGTACAAAAGTTTAATTTGCGTTAAAATGTGCTTATAATTTGAAAAATACGATCTGAAACATAACCTCTCTTAGTTAACAGGCAACAACGATTTAATTGAATTTTGTAGAAACATGATAGATTTCTAACAAATACAGTGCAGACGCATAATTTCACGATATTGGTAAATGTTGGAACACTAAAAAAAATAGTCAAAAGTGCACGACGAAGAAATAAATAGAAAAATACGATTGGTACAAAGACGTTGGGCAGCTGGTACTACATATTTACGATGAAAATAAATACAGATTGCAATTACAAGCATCAAAAAACGAAGTAGAGGCAATATTTTACATTATCTGAGATTCATTTTATAGTAAAAACTAGAAGGATAAATAATCGTTAAAAAATTAAACGAAAAATAAAAACGATATACATTCCTTCTAAAAATGTGTAATTTAGCAGACGCAAGAGTAAGAAAAAGTTTAGCTACGCAGTGTGAAACGCATCAATAGGTGGCGATGCTAAACGTTTCCGCACAAATAGACGACGGATTCTATAGGAGGTGCGAGCACCGATTCGGGCCGTCTGCAGCTCGCACCTTCTACTTTCAAATACATTGTAATATGCAGACACTCAATCTTGGGTGCATTATTTGTTTAATTATAATTATTTAAATTTATGTCTGCTTGAAATGGTGGTCGAGTCATATTATTAATAAACATATTTAGTGTAATAACAATTACAAAATTTCAATTGATGTTAAAATAATGAAATCATTTGAAAAATACGAATAGAAATATAACCTCTCTCAGTCAAAAGCGACGGATTCTAGGAGGTGCGTGCAGCGATTCGAGCCGTCTGCCGCACGCACCTTCTACTTTCAAATACATTGTATCATGCCATCACAGTATGTTGGGTGCATTCTTAGTTTAATTTCAATTATTTAAATTATTGTCAGCTTGAAATGGCCGTCGAGGCATATTGTTAATAAACATTTTAAGCGCATAACAAGTAGAAAACATGAAATGGAGGAATAATATTTTAATTATTTGAAAAATAAGCAACCAAACATAACCTCTCTCAGTCTCAAGCGACGGATTCTAGGAGGTGCGTGCAGCGATTCGAGCCGTCTGCCGCACGCACCTCCTATTTTCAAATATATTGTAATATGCAGACGATCTTGGGTGCAATATTTGTTTAATTAAAGTTATTTAAATTATTATCAGCTTGAAAACAGAGTAGAGGCATATTATTAATAAACATTTAAAGTTTATAACAATTACAAAATTTCAATTGATGTTAAATTAATGAAATTATTTGAAAAATACGAATAGAAACATAACCTCTCTCAGTCAAAAGCGACGGATTCTAGGAGGTGCGTGCAGCGATTCGAGCCGTCTGCCGCACGCGCCTTCTACTTTCAAATACATTGTATCATGCCATCACAGTATGTTGGGTGCATTCTTAGTTTAATTTCAATTAGTTAAATTATTGTCAGCTTGAAAACAGAGTAGAGGCATATTTTTAATAAACATTTAAAGTTTATAACAATTACAAAATTTCAATTTATGTTAAAATATTGAAATCATTTGAAAAATACGAATAGAAACATAACCTCTCTCAGTCAAAAGCGGCGGATTCTAGGAGGTGCGTGCACCGATTCGAGCAGTCTGCCGCACGCACCTTCTACTTTCAAATACATTGTATCATGCCATCACAGTATGTTGGGTGCATTATTTGTTGAATTTCAATTATTTAAATTATTGTCAGCTTGAAAACAGAGTAGAGGCATATTATTAATAAACATTTTAAGCGCATAACAAGTAGAAAACATGAAATGGAGGAATAATATTTTAATTATTTGAAAAATAAGCAATCAAAAATAACCTCTCTCAGTCTCAAGCGACTGATTCTAGGAGGTGCGTGCAGCGATTCGAGCCGTCTGCCGCACGCACCTCCTATTTTCAAATATATTGTAATATGCAGACGTTCTTGGGTGCAATATTTGTTTAATTAAAGTTATTTAAATTATTGTCAGCTTAAAAACAGAGTTTATAACAATTACAAAATTTCAATTGATGTTAAAATAATGAAATCATTTGAAAAATACGAATGGAAACATAATCACACTCAGTCTAAAGCGACGGATTCTATAGGAGGTGCGAGCACCGATTCGGGCCGTCTGCAGCTCGCACCTTCTACTTTCAAATACATTGTATCATGCCATCACAGTATGTTGGGTGTATTCTTAGTTTAATTTCAATTATTTAAATTATTGTCAGCTTAAAAACAGAGTAGAGGCATATTTTTAATAAACATTTAAAGTTTATAACAATTGCAAAATTTCAATTTATGTTAAAATATTGAAATCATTTGAAAAATACGAATAGAAACATAACCTCTCTCAGTCAAAAGCGGCGGATTTTAGGAGTTGCGTGCACCGATTCGAGCTGTCTGCCGCACGCACCTTCTACTTTCAAATACATTGTATCATGCCATCACAGTATGTTGGGTGCATTATTTGTTGAATATCAATTATTTAAATTATTGTCAGCTTGAAAACAGAGTAGAGGCATATTATTAATAAACATTTTAAGGGGGTTCCAAAGTCAATTTTTATCCTCCCTACCTTATCGACTGAGTAAATCAAATAATCGATTATAATTAGATAATTATATTATTATACCGAGAAATAAGAGTTCATTGCCCTTCGTATATGGATTATTTAAGTGTGTGCAAAATTTGGGACAGCAAAATTATCACGTTTTTGTTTAAACCCTTACCAAAAATTTTGAGTATGCTGCGCCCGTCTCACATTTTTGGTAAGGGATTAAATACAAACGAAATAATATTTTTGTCTCAAACTTTGTACATAGTTAACTTATTCATATACGAATGGAAGTGTACTCATAAATATATTCAGAACATTAAAAAAAAATAGTAGACTTTGATACCGCAACAGTAACAAAATAAAATCTTACGCCATAAATTACCGTTCGGTGGCGCTAGCGGTAGAAAGATACGAAGGTTACGCGAGCGCAGCAGCCGCCATCTTAGACTGTCGGCTGCATGGCAAACAGTCAACTTTTTTCAAAGTTGTCGATTGGACGTGCAAACATATTGATATGCACAAACAGGGATCATGAAACAAATCTTTTATGTTTATAGGTTAAACATTTAAGCAAATTAAATAACAGGCGCACTTTAGTACGAAGAGAATAACCAGAATACTGAATGTCTATTATTAGTTGGAGAGTGGGGACTTCGTGGTGCGTGCGCTCCGTCGATCGCCTGCGTACACGCACCACGAAGTCATTTTTACCGCTCGATTCAACCCGTTTGATTATTATAAAAAAATCTAATCTTCAGTATTCAATGTCGTCTTATTATTCTGAATAAGTTAAACATTTAAGTAAATTAATTAACAGGCGCACTTTAGTACGAAGAGAATAACCAGAATACTAAATGTCTATTATTAGTTGGAGAGTGGGGACTTCGTGGTGCGTGCGCTCCGTCGATCGCCTGCGTACACGCACCACGAAGTCATTTTTACCGCTCGATTCAACCCGTTTGATTATTATAAAAAAAATCTTTCGGTATTCAATGTCGTCTTATTTTCTGATTACGTTAAATATTAAAGTAAATTAATTAACAGGCGAATTTTAGTACGCAGGAATAACCAAAATACTGAATGTCTATTATTAGTTGGAGAGTGGGGACTTCGTGGTGCGTGCGCTCCGTCGATCGCCTGCGTACACGCACCACGAACTCGCATTTGTTGCTCAATTTGCGTGTGTCACGTCAATCTAGAAAAATTAAAAATATTGCTACTACGTTTATAAGATTTGAAATAAACAAATTTTTTCGTTATAAACTAACAATATATATAATGATAAAACGTTCTGAACGAAGTCCACGAGTGTCTCATCTCGGTCGTGATCCAACCCGTCTAGTCCGTGCGCGCATGCGCATTGCGTTGGAATCGACATGATGCGCGCGTACGACGTACGCCCGTGCGGTCATCTATCGATATACGCGTACATTCGCGCTTCTTGCCGATCTGTCAACGGGTTCTACATTGTATTGTTGATGACATAGTGCTTTTTATTCAACACCGGCTCGCTATATGATTAAAGTGGAGTTGTGGATTTTGTTTAGAGGTAAGTTGTTTAGCCGTAGAGGTACTTTGTCATTTATATAGTTATATTACAAGTGAAAAGGTTGGTGTTCCCCTAACCTCTCAATTGATATCAAAAGGCAATTGTATACCTTTTTATGCATCCTTTCTTCCTGTTTCCCAGTATACCATTATTTAGTAGTTTGCTTTGTCTGATTTTTTAATATATTCTCAGAAAACCCTGCACTGGGCGTCAACAGTCATCGGAGCCAATCTGTGTACGTGTTGCTGTTCCTCAGACTTGGACGTGGTGCGACGGGCAGATTCTTCATTGTATTGCTTTTTCTTCAATACCGGCTCGCTATAGGATTAACGTGTAGTTCCGGGTTTAATTTACAGGTAAGTTGCTTATCCGTAGGAGCACTTCGTTATTTTTATAGTTATATTACAGAGGAGAAGGTTGGTGTTCTCCTAACCTCTCAATTGATATCAACAGGCCATTGTATACCTTTTTATACGTCCTTTCTTCCTGTTTCCCATTATACCATTATTTAGTAGTTTGCTTTGTCTGATTTTTTAATATATTCACAGAAAATCCTGCACTGGGCGTCAACAATCATCGGAGCCTATCTGAGTACGTGTTGCTGTTCCTCAGAATTGAACGTGGTGCAACGGGTGGATTCTTCATTGTGTTGCTTTTTCTTCACTACCGGCTCGCTATAGGATTAACGTGTAGTTCCGGGTTTTATTTACAGGTAAGTTGCTTATCCGTAGGAGCACTTCGTTATTTATATTGTTAAATTACAGAGGAGAAGGTTGGTGTTCTCCTAACCTCTCAGTTGATATCAACAGGCCATTGTATACCTTTTTATGCGTCCTTTCTTCCTGTTTCCCATTATACCATTATTTAGTAGTTTGCTTTGTCTGATTTTTTAATATATTCACAGAAAATCCTGCACTGGGCGTCAACAATCATCGGAGCCTATCTGAGTACGTGTTGCTGTTCCTCAGAATTGGACGTGGTGCAACGGGCGGATTCTTCATTGTGTTGCTTTTGCTTCAATACCGGCTCGCTATAGGATTAACGTGTAGTTCCGGGTTTTATTTACAGGTAAGTTGCTTATCCGTAGGAGCACTTCGTTATTTATATAGTTATATTACAGAGGAGAAGGTTGGTGTTCTCCTAACCTCTCAATTGATATCATCAGGCCATTGTATACCTTTTTATGCGTCCTTTCTTCCTGTTTCCCATTATACCATTATTTAGTAGTTTGCTTTGTCTGATTTTTTAATATGTTCACAGAAAATGTTGCACTGGGCGTCAACAATCATCGGAGCCTATCTGAGTACGTGTTGCTGTTCCGTCAACAATCATCGGAGCCAATCTGAGTATGTGCTGTCGTTCCTAAGACTTGGACGCGGTGCAGCTCCTAGAAGATATACTACCCTTCAGCTACTGAGTGAGCTAATGATGGTGCTCATCCTGGTTCCTTGGACTCGTTCCTAGTCAAAGAGTCTAATCATATGTGCTTTTTTCCATACTAGGAACGCTTGAATGCTGGATTCTGGAACTGGTCGTAATTATTATATTTAATTTTAGTTATTAAAAAATTGAACAATTCATCAAACCTGTTGTCACTCCATAGTGAGTAAAAGTGTCAATTATTTGTAACTATGCAAGTGCAGAACTGTAAGCCTAATTGCCCACTCTATAATGAGTAATCAATCCTGAATTTATGGGATTAAGGCATTAAAAATATTTCAGTACGTAACTGAATTTATAAAAAAGTTTTATGATTATAAAAAAAATGATGAAAAGAAAAATGTTTCAAATGATGTAATTATAAATAGCAGTACACAATTATTATTTATAAATATCTTACACGCTATTAAAAAACATTCATTGGATTAAGATATTCTATAATTTGAGTTATAGAATAGGATTTTTCACGCAAGCCCAATGATGGCTAATAACTGTTCGTAGTTATTATATTTAATTTTAGTTATTAAAAAATTGAACAATTTATTAAAATTGTTGTCACTCCATAGTGAGTAAAAGTATCAATTGCTTGTAATTGTGCAAGTGCAGAACTGTAAGCCTAATTGCCCACTCTATAATGAGTAATCAATCCTGAATTTATCGGATTAAGGCATTAAAAATATTTCAGTACGTAACTGAATTTATAAAAAAGTTTTATGATTATAAAAAAAATGATGAAAAGGAAAATGTTTCAAATGATTTAATTATAAATAGCAGTACACAATTATTATTTATAAATATCTTACACGTTATAAAAAAACATTTATTGAATTAAGATATTCTATATTTTGAGTTATAGAATAGGATTTTTCACTCAAGCCCAATGATGGCTAATAACTGTTCATAGTTATTATATTTAATTTAAGTTATTAAAAAATTGAACAGTTTATTAAAATTGTTGTCGCTCCATAGTGAGTAAGCCTAATTGCCCACTCTATAATGAGTAATCAATCCTAAATTTATGGGATTAAGGCATTAAAAATATTTCAGTACGTAACTGAATTTATAAAAAAGGTTTATGATTATAAAAAAAATGATGAAAAGAAAAATGTTTTAAATGATTTAATTATAAATAGCAGTATACAATTATTATTTATAAATATCTTACACGCTATTAAAAAACATTTATTGGGTTAAGATATTCTATAATTTGAGTTATAGAATAGGATTTTTCACGCAAGCCCAATGATTGCTAATAACTGTTCGTAATTATTATATTTAATTTTAGTTATTAAAAAATTGAACAATTCATTAAAATTGTTGTCACTCCATAGTGAGTAAAAGTATCAATTGCTTGTAATTGTGCAAGTACAGAACTGTAAGTCTGATTGCCTACTCTATAATGAGTAATCAATCCTGAATTTATCATACACGCTAAAAAGACATTCTCAAAGTTAGAGAAAAAAAAAATTTTTTTGGCTCTTGATCAATAAAGAATAAATTTCAAGCTTAGGTTATGTTATCTCCACAAAATCAAATCACAGTGTTAGTATAACTACGCCATCTAGCGACATCATTTGAATCGTACGCTAGATGGCGTAGTATACTGATAATGCAACCTACTATATCGACGGCAGGTCGATAATTCAGTCATAAAATTGACTTTGGAACCCCCTTAAGTGCACAACAAGTACAAAACATGAAATGGAGGAATAATATTTTTAATATTTGAAAAATAAGCAACCAAACCTAACCTCTCTCAGTCTAAAGCGACGGATTCTATAGGAGGTGCGAGCACCGATTCGGGCCGTCTGCAGCTCGCAGCTTCTACTTTCAAATACATTGTATCATGCCATCACAGTATGTTGGGTGCATTCTTAGTTTAATTTCAATTATTTAAATTATTGTCAGCTTGAAAACAGAGTAGAGGCATATTTTTAATAAACATTTAAAGTTTATAACAATTGCAAAATTTCAATTTATGTTAAAATATTGAAATCATTTGAAAAATACGAATAGAAACATAACCTCTCTCAGTCAAAAGCGGCGGATTCTAGGAGTTGCGTGCACCGATTCGAGCTGTCTGCCGCACGCACCTTCTACTTTCAAATACATTGTATCATGCCATCACAGTATGTTGGGTGCATTATTTGTTGAATATCAATTATTTAAATTATTGTCAGCTTGAAAACAGAGTAGAGGCATATTATTAATAAACATTTTAAGCGCATAACAAGTAGAAAACATGACATGGAGGAATAATATTTTAATTATTTGAAAAATAAGCAACCAAACATAACCTCTCTCAGTCTCAAGCGACGGATTCTAGGAGATGCGTGCAGCGATTCGAGCCGTCTGCCGCACGCACCTCCTATTTTCAAATATATTGTAATATGCAGACGATCTTGGGTGCAATATTTGTTTAATTAAAGTTATTTAAATTATTGTCAGCTTGAAAACAGAGTAGAGGCATATTATTAATAAACATTTAAAGTTTATAACAATTACAAAATTTCAATTGATGTTAAATTAACCCATTAAAGCCCATGCTTAAACTAGCAGAGTAACAAAAAAAGTAATTATAGGATCACCTGCTTTTTTGAAAAAAAAATACCCGTGTTTTTTTTTCGAAATTCATTGTTTAACAATAATTATTTAAACAAATAATAATTTAAGTTGCAAAATTGACAAACTAATAACGCCAATCGATTCTAGAGGAATAAACAAAAAGAAAATGTAGAGTAAGTTTTTTTGATTGGAGGCTACGTTTCTTTAACAATTTAGTTATATAAAAAATTATTTTCATTTTTGCTCGTCGTTATCTTTTTCGGTATCAAGATTTTATTACGTATTTTTTAATATGTGACTAATTATTGTGATTCCTTTCATGTAGTTTGCACACATTCACACAGGACTTTTGGCATAAACGAGAAGTTCTCGTTTTACAGTCGCTCTTATAGCACTTCCGCAGTACACCATCAATTACTGTATGGTTTTCAACTTGTGAGTCTTCGTCAGTATCAAACGATTGTGATGTACTCTCTGTACATCGCCGTTTTAAAGTTTGCCTTGTTGAAAAACTCTGTATGTAATACTCAGACACTTCTATCACAACATCTTTCGATGCTTTTGTCTCATCTGGATGTAATTTATTCCAAATCACCGTTGCGTTAGCTAACGATGCTTGTATCAGTCGCATAAAAAGACACCATGTCCATTTTTTGCTTCGAATGCAAGGCATAAGAGCATTACAATGCTGATCGTGAAGATCAACTCCACCCATGGTCTTATTGTAAGCAGAAAACGCTTGAGGAAAAGATATATTTTTTTTCATTTTTTCACTGTATCTTCGCATTAGAACATTAGGTTCGACACCATATTTTGTAGACAGTATCGACACAGCCTTCGAATCCATCACTGTAATAAAATTTAGATGAGAATTCTCATCATGGACACAAACACAGGTGCCTCGGTCAGATTTTTTAGGAATTTCAATTTTGTTTTTAATTCTGTTTAACCTTACTGTACCTGTAGCTCGTAACCCTATTTTTTCTAAATGTATCATAAGATCAGGAGAAGTAAAAAAATTATCAAACGTTACATGATATAGCTGCAAATTTTCTTTTGAACAAGAGAGAAATAACTTTTCAAGCATTTTCAATACAACTCTTGATCCTAAACATACTGACCGCAAAGGAACACTATCTTCTTCATTTCTTGAAGCACCTGTATAAATATCGACGTCATAGAGAAAACCATCATTAGAACATAAAGCCCATTGCTTTATTCCAAATCTTATCGGCTTGTTTCTTATACATTGTTTTATTTTGAATCGTCCAAAATATTTGACCATAATTTCATCTACTGAAACATAATAATCAAAAAAACCAAATTGAGTAATGTTATGTCTAAACAAATTGTATAAAGTTCTAACTTTCCATACCTTATCATTTACATCATAATCACCTACTTTGTACAATTTCAATTCTTTTTTTAATTTTGAAAATTTATTTCTTGTCATAAGTGATTGGATTGTAGGGCAAGACAAAATACTTTTAGTTGACCAGTAATCTCTTTGACTCTTACGACAGTTTATTATCGAAATAATAATTATAGTCAAAAATTTATCAAAATCTTCACTGGACAGTTCAAAGTTATTTTCTTTACAAGCTTCAATGATATGGAATTTCATCTCACTAGAAAAAAAAAGCTGAAAAAGTTGAAAAGCACTTTTGGAGTAAAGATGTTTTATGGATTCAATGCTATACGAAATACTGCTCTCCTCAATACTATACCTCATTTGTTTATTATCCCCATCTTTCCAATCGTAATCATGATTAGGCTCTAACATCTTTTGAGAGTCAGTATACAAGCTCCGTATGTGCTCATATGAGCCAATTGGAAGCTCTGATTCTTGTAACAGCTCTTCATCAGAGTCTGAATCATTATCAGAACCTGAATCTTCAGCAGGTATAAAAGAAATATCACAGTGATGACTAAAGGAAGACTCATCTTCGTCGACTAAGTCAACCAAATCTTGCACTCGAAGGTTGGACCTTTTAGCCATCTTTATGAATATCAATAAATTAACTCAGTAAAAACGTAGAATACCTATAGTGATCAGTATTGTAGACACTTTTTGCAAGCTGAAAATTGTGAATCTAAATGAATTTACTGTATAATAATATACGTATTGATACTTCAAACTATTTTCATTTATGCGAAACGTACTTTTTGATACAGTGTGCGCAAAATGAGATTTTTACGATGACACGCATTGCTCGGCGTTTAAAAATCGTATTCACGACCACGCTATTGTTCGATACACGTGCGATAAATGATTCTTAACTCGCTTCGCACAGGTCATAAACTTGCACTTGTTCGAAAATCAACACTTTTGCTCTTGTATCGAAAAGTACTATTTTTGTTTCCGAGTAAAAAATTTTATAGTAAGGGCCCCGTGCCATTGATTACCAAAACTAATACAAATTTATTATTTTGTGTACATAAGATAACAGGCAAACCATAGAGGCATATGCAGAAGCCACTCCACTTTTCCTTGAAAAATCGAATATGAATTATTTATAGAGTTATTGCAAAAAAACTAAGCCTCCAATCAAAAAAACTTATTCTACATTTTCTTCTTGTTTTTTCCTCTAGAATCGATTGGCGTTATTAGTTTGTCAATTTTGCAACTTAAATTATTATTTGTTTAATAATTATTGTTAAACAATGAATTTTGAAAAACAAAAAAAAACTCCAATCAAAAAAACTTATTCTACTATTTCTTCTTGTTTTTTCCTCTAGAATCGATTGGCGTTATTAGTTTGTCAATTTTGCAACTTAAATTAATATTTGTTTAAATAATTATTGTTAAACAATGAATTTTGAAAAACAAAAAAACACCGGTACTTTTTTTTTCAAAAAAGCAGGTGATTACATAGTTTATTTTCATCAGAACGTAATAGGCTAATCATGGGCAGAAGCCACTTTTCCTTGAAAAATCGAATATCAATTGTTTATAGCGTTATTGCAAAAAAACTAAGCCTCCAATCAAAAAAACTTATTCTACTATTTCTTCTTGTTTTTTCCTCTAGAATCGATTGGCGTTATTAGTTTGTCAATTTTGCAACTTAAATTAATATTTGTTTAAATAATTATTGTTAAACAATGAATTTTGAAAAACAAAAAAAACTAAGCCTCCAATCAAAAAAACTTATTCTACATTTTCTTCTTGTTTTTTCCTCTAGAATCGATTGGCGTTATTAGTTTGTCAATTTTGCAACTTAAATTAATATTTGTTTAAATAATTATTGTTAAACAATGAATTTTGAAAAACAAAAAAACACCGGTACTTTTTTTTTCAAAAAAGCAGGTGATTACATAGTTTATTTTCATCAGAACGTAATAGGCTAATCATGGGCAGAAGCCACTTTTCCTTGAAAAATCGAATATCAATTGTTTATAGCGTTATTGCAAAAAAACTAAGCCTCCAATCAAAAAAACTTATTCTACATTTTCTTCTTGTTTTTTCCTCTAGAATCGATTGGCGTTATTAGTTTGTCAATTTTGCAACTTAAATTATTATTTGTTTAAATAATTATTGTTAAACAATGAATTTTGAAAAACAAAAAAACACCGGTACTTTTTTTTTCAAAAAAGCAGGTGATTACATAGTTTATTTTCATCAGAACGTAATAGGCTAATCATGGGCAGAAGCCACTTTTCCTTGAAAAATCGAATATGAATTATTTATAGAGTTATTGCAAAAAAACTAAGCCTCCAATCAAAAAAACTTATTCTACATTTTCTTCTTGTTTTTTCCTCTAGAATCGATTGGCGTTATTAGTTTGTCAATTTTGCAACTTAAATTATTATTTGTTTAAATAATTATTGTTAAACAATGAATTTTGAAAAACAAAAAAAACTAAGCCTCCAATCAAAAAAACTTATTCTACTATTTCTTCTTGTTTTTTCCTCTAGAATCGATTGGCGTTATTAGTTTGTCAATTTTGCAACTTAAATTAATATTTGTTTAAATAATTATTGTTAAACAATGAATTTTGAAAAACAAAAAAACACCGGTACTTTTTTTTTCAAAAAAGCAGGTGATTACATAGTTTATTTTCATCAGAACGTAATAGGCTAATCATGGGCAGAAGCCACTTTTCCTTGAAAAATCGAATATCAATTGTTTATAGCGTTATTGCAAAAAAACTAAGCCTCCAATCAAAAAAACTTATTCTACATTTTCTTCTTTTTTTTTCAAAAAAGCAGGTGATTACATAGTTTATTTTCATCAGAACGTAATAGGCTAATCATGGGCAGAAGCCACTGTTTCCTTGAAAAATCGAATATCAATTGTTTATAGCGTTATTGCAAAAAAACTAAGCCTCCAATCAAAAAAACTTATTCTACATTTTCTTCTTGTTTTTTCCTCTAGAATCGATTGGCGTTATTAGTTTGTCAATTTTGCAACTTAAATTATTATTTGTTTAAATAATTATTGTTAAACAATGAATTTCGAAAAACAAAAAAACACGGGTATTTTTTTTTTTCAAAAAAGCAGGTGATCCAATAATTAATTTTTTTGTTACTCTGCTAGTTTAAGCATGGGCTTTAATGGGTTAATGAAATCATTTGAAAAATACGACTAGAAACATAACCTCTCTCAGTCAAAAGCGACGGATTCTAGGAGGTGCGTGCAGCGATTCGAGCCGTCTGCCGCACGCACCTTCTACTTTCAAATACATTGTATCATGCCATCACAGTATGTTGGGTGCATTCTTAGTTTAATTTCAATTATTTAAATTATTGTCAGCTTGAAAACAGAGTAGAGGCATATTTTTAATAAACATTTAAAGTTTATAACAATTGCAAAATTTCAATTTATGTTAAAATATTGAAATCATTTGAAAAATACGAATAGAAATATAACCTCTCTCAGTCAAATGCGGCGTATTCTAGGAGTTGCGTGCACCGATTCGTGCTGTCTGCCGCACGCACCTTCTACTTTCAAATACATTGTATCATGCCATCACAGTATGTTGGGTGCATTATTTGTTGAATATCAATTATTTAAATTATTGTCAGCTTAAAAACAGAGTAGAGGCATATTATTAATAAACAATTTAAGCGCATAACAAGTAGAAAACATAAAATGGAGGAATAATATTTTAATTATTTGAAAAATAAGCAACCAAACATAACCTCTCTCAGTCTAAAGCGATGGATTCTAGGAGGTGCGTGCAGCGATTTGAGCCGTCTGCCGCACGCACCTCCTATTTTCAAATATATTGTAATATGCAGACGATCTTGGGTGCATTATTTGTTTAATTAAAGTTATTTAAATTATTGTCAGCTTGAAAACAAAGTAGAGGCATATTATTAATAAACATTTAAAGCTTATAACAATTACAAAATTTCAATTGATGTTAAATTAATGAAATTATTTGAAAAATACGAATAGAAACATAACCTCTCTCAGTCAAAAGCGACGGATTCTAGGAGGTGCGTGCATTGATTCGAGCCGTCTGCCGCACGCGCCTTCTACTTTCAAATACATTGTATCATGCCATCACAGTATGTTGGGTGCATTCTTAGTTTAATTTAATTATTTAAATTATTGTCAGCTTGAAAACAGAGTAGAGGCATATTTTTAATAAACTTTAAAGTTTATAACAATTACAAAATTTCAATTTATGTTAAAATATTGAAATCATTTGAAAATACGAATAGAACATAACCTCTCTCAGTCCAAAAGCGGCGGATTCTAGGGAGGTCGTGCACCGATGCGAGCTGTCTGCCGCACGCCTTCTACTTTCAAATATAACCTCTCTCAGTCAAAAGCGGCGGATTCTAGGAGGTGCGTGCACCGATTCGAGCTGTCTGCCGCACGCACCTTCTACTTTCAAATACATTGTATCATGCCATCACAGTATGTTGGGTGCATTATTTGTTGAATTTCAATTATTTAAATTATTGTCAGCTTGAAAACAGAGTAGAGGCATATTATTAATAAACATTTTAAGCGCATAACAAGTAGAAAACATGAAATGGAGGAATAATATTTTAATTATTTGAAAAATAAGCAATCAAACATAACCTCTCTCAGTCTCAAGCGACTGATTCTAGGAGGTGCGTGCAGCGATTCCAGCCGTCTGCCGCACGCACCTCCTATTTTCAAATATATTGTAATATGCAGACGATCTTGGGTGCAATATTTGTTTAATTAAAGTTATTTAAATTATTGTCAGCTTGAAAACAGAGTAGAGGCATATTATTAATAAACATTTAAAGTTTATAACAATTACAAAATTTCAATTGATGTTAAAATAATGAAATCATTTGAAAAATACGAATGGAAACATAACCTCACTCAGTCTAAAGCGACGGATGCTATAGCAGGTGCGTGCAACGATTCGAGTCGTCCGCCGCACGCACCTCCTACTTTCAAATACATTGTATTATGCCATCACAGTATGTTGGGTGCATTATTTGTTTAATTTCAATTATTTAAATTATTGTCAGCTTGAAATGGCGGTCGAGGCATATTGTTAATAAACATTTTAAGTGCACAAAAAGTTCAAATCATGAAATGGAGGAATAATATTTTAAATATTTGAAAAATAAGCAACCAAACATAACCTCTCTCAGTCTAGAGCGACATATTCTAGGAGGTGCGTGCAGCGATTGGAGCCGTCTGCCGCACGCATCTCCTACTTTCAAATACATTGTATTATGCCATATCTGTATGTAGGGTGCATTATTTGTTTAATTTCAATTATTTAAATTATTGTCAGCTGGAAATGGCGGTCGAGGCATATTGATAATAAACATTTTACGTTCACAACAAGTACAAAACATGAAATGGAGGAATAATATTTTTAATATTTGAAAAATAAGCAACCAAACCTAACCTCTCTCAGTCTAAAGCGACGGATTCTATAGGAGGTGCGAGCACCGATTCGGGCCGTCTGCAGCTCGCACCTTCTACTTTCAAATACATTGTAATATGCAGTCACTCAATCTTGGGTGCATTATTTGTTTAATTATAATTATTTAAATTTTTGTCTGCTTGAAATGGTGGTCGAGTAATATTATTAATAAACATTTTTAGTGTAATAACAATTCCAAAATTTCAATTTATGTTAAAATATCGAAATAATTTGGAAAATACGAATGGAAACATAACCTCTCTCAGTCTAAAGCGACG